>PVJO010017456.1:0-39158 GCA_004026905.1 Hystrix cristata | reverse complement strand
TTTTGTTAAGCCTTCCTGGGCTTGGCTGAGCATCCACCTCCTCTCGTTGGAGACATGAATTTTAAAATGTCTTTGCCCTGAAGCAAAAAGAACTCAGACACAAATTCTGCATTTGTCAAATCCAGATAAAAGGTTGATGTGTATTCTCGAGTGGTAAGAGGAACATGGATGCCCCATATATACAGACTTCTATACCATCCTGTGAGCCCACCTGAGCATCGTATTGAGTTGAATCGTATGAACTCGCCAGTTTTTTGGGTCACATGTGACTGCCAATCAACTGCTTTACGTGACTCATGCTATAACATAATGGTTAAGAACGTGGTCTTTGGAGATGGCTCTACGACCTACAGACTGTGGGCAGGTTGCTAATGACTCCATTTTAGTTTCCTTAACTGAATATTATTTGCCATCTTATCTTACTTTTGCTCTTACAACATGTATACAAAGTGAATAAGTTAATATACATAAAGCATTTGAAAGAGCTCTTGGTATGCAGAAATCATCATCAGTTCACTTTGTGTAGGATTTTGACAGCCCCAGTTAAATATTACCCAAGAAGGACAAGGTTTATGTGGGGTGGGATGACTGGCTGTAGGGGTGACATTTCATGTTCAAAAATGGCTCCAAAAGTAGACTCTGACATTACCTGGAGATGGAAGTAAACACACAATCACAGACACACTGATAAGATTTATGAATTATTAACTCATAATAGGTTATTAATTATTAACATTTAAATTTATCACTATCTTTAGAGACTTGTTTTGGCATATCTTCGTTATTTAATATACTTAAGTCTTCAGAAGGCATACAACTGGCTCAAGCTCCTTGGTCTCAGAGAGACTGTACAGAAGGTAGCAGCAGAAAGCCATTAACTTGTGTAGATTCTTTCTGCAGAAAATGCAAAGGGAGGACACTGCTTAAAGGCAAAGCTAGACGAGTCCTTCCTTGTTAGAGTTCTTGACTTTCACAGACAGGTTGTTTCTACCCCCAACTCAGCCCAATGATACGTTCAAGTTTCAGGGAGTCTGTGTTCATTCGAGTAGCAAGTATTTCTGCCCATGTCAAAAAATACAACCTGGAGTTCAGTGACACTGTTTGTCAGAAACCCTAATGAAAGAAATAATATTTAGGAAAAAGTAACTGGAGGTCATACAATCTTCCCTGTCTCCAGATGTTCTAAAATCTGACAATGGAATAATGCGGCCAAGAAAATAACTGCTTATTTACATAGCACATTAGTGACTATCCCTAAAAGTAGATTCGTTAAGTTTCTTGTGTGATGGCTCAGTATGCGAGACAATCCAGTGAAAGTCTTTTGGAGTCTACTATAAGCCTGTTTTCTTATTTCAAATGATGTCCATGTGTGCAAGAGGGAAATTCCTAGTTGATGTTGGAATCAAGAACAGAAACTTTGTAAGTGACTAGATTTTCATCTTAAGGTGGCAGTTGGCAATCTGAGAACCACTTGCATGGTCCATTAAATAAGTCGATCTTTATTACTCTTATTGCTGGTTTTGTTTATTTATTTATTTGTTTATTTATTTATTTATTTAGTTAGTTTCATTTTATGCCCCTGTGGTTATTTGCTTGCGTTTTTTAAAATCAGTCTATTGAAGTATGATTTAGATATAACAAAACTCACTAATTTAAAACCCAGTGACAGAGGCTGGGGATTTAGCTCGGTGGTTAGAGTGCTTGCCTTGCAAGCGCAATGCCCTGAGTTCAATCCCCAGCACCAAAAAAAAAAAAAAAAAAAAAAAAACCAGTGACATTTGACAGCTGTGTAAAGTTGGGTAAGAGCTGATGTCCTCTCAATGAACACATTTCTATCTCTCCAAAACAATTCCCCAGTGTCCACACGTCATCAGGTCCTCTTCCCAACCTCTGGCCCTGGAAACCACTGATCTGCATCCGTGGTCTTGAATTCTTCTAGAGTTTCATGTAAACAGAATAATTCAGTCATTTGTATCTGGCCTTTTTCACTTGAGATAATCCTTTTGAGATCATTTGTGTTGTTGAGTATACCAAGAATGTTTTCCTTTCTATTCTAATACTATACTAATATTTATTAGTATGTTATTATGGTTTTAATTTTTATTTTGCATTGGCTGTTGATGTTAAATATATGTTCATGTTGCTTGCCATCTTTGTGTTTTTGACAAAGTATCAGATCAAAATTTTGCCCATTTTTAAAATTAGGTTGTTTATTTATTTATTTTTTCACTTGTAAGAGTCCTTTATATATTGTGAGTATATCTTTTGCAAATACTTTCTCCCTGTCTCTTGTTCTTTTCATTGTCTTAACAATGTATTTGGGGGTAGTTCTGGGGATCGAATTCAGGGGGTTGTGCTTGCTAGTCAAGTGCTGTACCACTGAGCTAAATCCCCAACCCCCAAAAATGTATTTTCAAGAGGAAGTTTTAAGCTTTGATTAAGTCTAGTTTATTAAATTTTTCCTTTATGGTTTGTGATTTTTCTCATGTACTAAGACACCTTTACCTATCCCAAAGTTACAAAGATGACCTCATATTCTCTTCTAGAACCTTCTTTTTTTTTTCCATTTTTCATTTAGAACTGTGATCTATGTTGAGTTAATTTTAGTATTTGTGTTAGGTAAGGGTCAAAGTATTTTGCACATCCATATTTAATTGTTCCAGCCTTATTTGTTGAAAGGAAATGGGCTTTCCCTGTTGAGTAGTGCTTGTACCTTTAAAAAAAATAGACAACATACACATGGGTTTAATTCTGGATGCTACACAGTTAGATTAATTTCTTTCATTTATATGTATATATGATTGCTATGACTTTAGATTATAGTAAGTCTATAGTAAGTCTTTTTTGAACTGAAATCAAGCCCCCTAACTTTCTTCTTTTTCCAAATTGTTTTTGGTGTTCTAAATTCTTTACATTTCAATACACATTGAGAATCAGCTTATCAATTTCCAAATTAAAAAAGAAATCTTTGGGATGTTGATCAAAATTTTACAGAATCTACATGGTAACCATAAAATCGTGCCTTGCGGACCTCCTACCGAGGCCCCAGATGCTGCACTTTGAAATCCATTCCTGCGTTTGGGCCAAGGCCACATCTCCCACATGCTGCTCACCAGCCAGTAACTGAACATATCAGGAGGATTCTATAGCAGACTCTCTGAGGGGACGCGGATCTCCCTCTTTGACCAATTTAAGCTCAAGAGCTCCCTGCCACCTTTGTTGAACTTTCCTTGGGCTACATGGAAGCCTAGGATGGTTTCACTCAATTTTCCCTCTCTCTGTCCTTCACCTGGGTTCACACTGACTTCACAGTTTGACATCTTTCTCAACTTTTTGTGGTTCCCTCCCTAATTCTTTGCTCACAGGGATCTTTTTAAATAATTTTTTTGCATAACATAATAGTCTCTTGATGTCTGCTTTTCAGAGGCTCTGGATCAACACGAATGATGCTAAGAGAGTCCTGAGAAAATAGGAGGATGGAGCCATGAAACCAGCCCACCTTCACCACAGCACATGCAGGATTCCTGGCAGAAGACGCGAATCCAAGAGATAACAACACATCACTGATGGTGACCCCTGCAAAGGTCCCTGTGGAGGGAAATTCTATGGTGGGTGTGATGATATAAGCATTTGGAAATATGAGAACATGCTGTCAAATGCAGCAGAATCTGCTGGCTTATGGCTAAGTGCTTTGACTTCCGCTGAGGAAAATGAGAGCTGTTAACATGCACATAATAACTAAGAATAGGAAGCATGCAGCCTCCAGAGGTAGAGTGGGAGCATGTAGATACCCTTATCTCCTGTAGCTGAGGGACAGCCATGATGAAAGGCAGGCTTAGACCCGCATTTGAGGATCTCAGGACTGCAGAGACATCAAGCATTCTTTCCAACAGGGAAGCCTGGGTTGATGTCTTGGGTGATGTCAGCACTGGAAAGCTCCACTCCATTCCATCTTCCCCTTGTAGGAACTGACACTTTAGCCATTCTGGAAGATGCTACAGTATCTTTTTTCCCTAGAAAAACACAAGCACCCCCTGAGGAGCTGCTCTCTGTCTCTATTCTTGCTAGAAGACTGATTTAGTTACACCCCCCCGACAGCCCAGCTGCTGTTGAGACAGGCCTGACAAGTCTAGAAAGAGACTATATACCGAAAGATATAAGACAACTCTTTCGTGTGGACAAGTGAAAGCCAAGGAAATATTCCTGGGAGTTGATATAGAGAGTGCTTGATCCAGGAGGTAAAAATGTAACACTGGATAAGCAACAACATACTGATTTGGGGAAATTTTCTCAGCCTGCCGGATTTGTCACTCTAGGGAAGACTCAGGGGATGGGACAAATTCACAGGTGAGGGTAACATTTAAAAGCCTGGAAAAGATGATAGGCAACTCTCAGCATTTGTGAGTATGCTGAAGTTTCCCTGCCAGATGGGAAAGGAAAAGATAAATAGCCTGAGCATGGCCATGTTTCAATAAAACTTTATTTACAAAAACTGAGGTAGGCTGCATCTGGCTGCAATTTGTTGACCTCTGGCTTAGATGGCAGCCCACTGAGTAATATCTATAATTTAAAAAGAAGAAAAAGTTAGAATGGAGGAGCAAAGTCTGAGAGCTGTAGCCTCTATAAAATGCCACCAGTGGGGGCTTGCCCCCCCCCCAAGCCAGTTTGCAAGCCTGGAGCCCTTTGTCATAGGTAGTAGCTGCATCCTACAGAATCCTGTAACTAGCTCTTCCTCAAAGTGACCTGTAGCTGTTTATGCAGGTGATCACACACTATGGAAAGTGGGGAGGGAGCCAGGCATTTTGAGAACTAATTGGCTACAGAGCCTGAGTTTAAAATGCTGCTTGGAGACCCGAAGCATCCTCAGAGCCCCCGATTGAATGAGGCCTGTGAAGACCAGGTAATAATAAAGGGAGTCCTGGCTAAGTCCAACTTGCAGTGGGCCCCCCGGGGGGCATGGACTGGCCTCTCATCATCCCTCAATTCCTGAGTGAATAATTGGGATTGATATACTTAACAGTCAAAGTGACCTCACATTGTATCCCTGGTTTGTGGGGTAAAAATTTGTAACGAGGAAGGTCAAGTGTGATTCTTTGGTGCTGTGGGCCAATGGCAGAGATTAGTGACCTAAGATATACAGGGGTGATGATCCCTTTCATATCTCAGTGTGAGTTGCCAGTCTAGCCCCCGCAGAAATGGTAGCAGTCCTAGCAAATGACATAGAGTATCAGAGCCTTAAGTTGTAGCTCCCATTGTTGTTGCTGTGCCAATTATAGTATTACTGCAAAAGCAGATGAATAAGGCCTCAGATACACAGGACACAGCCATCGGTTTGGAAAATGTATTCTCCTCCATTTCAATTAGGAAAAGGAATCAGAAGCACTTGGTGTTCGTGGGAGAAGGTCAGCATTCACTTACAGATTTTCCCAGAGGCTGTTTTAATCCTGCTCTGTCATAATACAGTACCAACAGGCGCAGGCTGTCTGCAAGTCACATTAATCATCACAGTGGCACTGTGTTGCTAGGACAAGATGGGCAAGGGCCGGCAGTGCAGCAGAGGCTGAGTAAGTCCCCTGTGCATGCAGGTGGGAGAGGGGCCTTGTGAAGACCACTGGACAATTTAGTGAGGTGTTTGGAGGTCCACTAGGCGGGGGCATGCTGGGAATATCTCTTTCTTTAAAAACCCAATATCTTGTTCTCTGAAAATGCAGTATTCCTTTCTAAGAACAATGTAGTATCTGTTTATAAACAAGTGCAATATTCCTAAGAAATGCAAATTTTAATATCTGGAATTTTTCATGAGCAGGAAGAAGCATGGCACCTACTAGGCCTCTTTTGATTTTCATAACATGTATTCCACACCCAGGAAAACGATTCTAGCCCATGTGCCAGGTAACAAAGAGGGGTGCCAATTGGAATAACACGCAGAGCAGGAAAGAGCATTACACCAGGTCTAAGACATGCACAACCAGCCCCGCTATTCAGATCATCTGGCCGAACAGGTCCTATGCTTCGGGAAGGGTCGCTGGGGAAAAGATGCCATGTGGAACTTAAGACGAGCTCTAGGAGGGATGATTCTGGAGTATGCCAGGCCACCCTTGGCAGAGAATGACATCCTTGGTGAGAGTCCTTGGGTCATCACCGACACTTGGAAGAGTTGAAACACTTAACTGTGGGGCACCTGGTGACTGTATCTAGAAATTCCCATTGTGAATCAGGTTCCATTGGACCTTACAGGTTCTAATGTTAATGAACCCAGGAAGCCCACCATACGAAGAAAGTGGAGCATCTAGGATAAAACCAGGATAGGCCCACAGGGCATATCTAAGTGGAGTGAGCAGAAGCTCCCAGCCCTCACGTCACCCTCTCTAGTTGCTCTCATGTTCACCATGAGGAAGAAGCTCCAGGATGATTTGCAGATGGGCAAGCTCAATATGTAGGTGAAAGCCAAAAATGGACAAGGCCTGTGTTGCAACCACATTCATGGGTTTACACTGAAGCACAGTAAAAAGGAATAATCTCCCCAATGGGCAGAGGTTGGAGCAGCAATAGGATTCAAGTTATTCGTTTAAATGACTAACTAAAAGTTTAACAGTGTACTAAGATAAAAGGTAACTTTCTTCTAAGAAATTTCAGGCCCATATTTCTACATTGTAATGGCCAACATGTTCTCCCTGATTATTCTCTGACTCAATGAATCCTTTGATAAAATTGCAAACAATGTTTCAGGGTTCCATAGTCACAAAGAAAGCAGTGAAAATATCTAGTGGCTATGTGCCCAGAAAGGGTGTTACTTTTGGCAAAATGAACCAGAGCAATTTCCAAAGTAGTATTTATTCTTTTTAGAATTATGCACACAACCAATGTCTGGGTGAACTGACTTCTCTAACCCATGTACTAATGTGTAGGTAGGCTTATAATTTGGAGCAATCACTCAGGAAATCCTAAAATTAAGGTTCTTTTGGAAGTGTTGACTCATCCACCCAGCTCTTTCTGAATATATCCATTTAACACACCAATTAGTAATTTTAAATTGTGCTCTAAATTTTGTAGGTGATTTTCTGATGAAATGTTGCTTTGCTAATTCTGGTGGGTGTTGTTTAGAATTTGCTTTTGCATTGGAAATAGCTTTGATTTTTTTCATTTGGTAAAAATGGAAACTATTGGAAGAGATCCATCCAACCGAATATTTCCTGGATATACCTCTGTGACTCCAGCACAGTCTACTAATCTGCAAGGTTTGCCTTCAAAAATGGCACTCATGCATGGACACCACTCACAGGGCAGAAAGCAAGTCCCCAGCACAGGACAGTCTGTGAAGAACCCATTGTTTTTAACCATCTGTAGACAATCTCCCAAACACATGTATGATATACTATATAGTACTCTGGGCACACCATACAGCACACATGTATTTATGTCACCATTTAGTATTTTCCTGAGACGAACTAATTTTCCTCCATGAATGCCTACTGCTCAATGTCAATCATTAATTCCAATTTAAAACTAACAATATGAAACCTTAAGAAAAAAACAGGTACTCCTCCCCAAGAGTCATTTGCATGGTAGATGTTTAAGGGATGCAATGATAATAATAATAACAGCAATAGTAACAATGGATTTTCTCCAGATGTTTTGCACTGGATGAGTGTAGAACACTTGCATTCTGAAGCAATTTTCTACCAAGCTGAAAAAGGGGAAGTAAGGTAAAAATATCAATTTAAAGTCTGTCTGTATCACTTGGTATTATGGTGATTTGGACGATAAGGTAAACATTTAAGATGGCAAAAGAGGGTGGAATTTAGGCAAAAAGTTGTTGGTGGTGTTGGAGGAAGGCCTTTATAAGGTTTGCTTTCTAAACATTTTGCCAGTGGGGTGTGTGCTTTTTAACGACTATAACATAAAGTGCTTAAAAACAAAATATTTATAGCTCCTACATGTACTGAATCCAGCTATTTGGTGTGCACGCAAACTTGTTTGTAATGCTTCTGTGTTAAGGTTGTAAAAGAACATGGCTCTGGAATCTCACAGAAAATCCAGTCTAATATGTCAGAGAAAGGAGGGCATGGATGAGATGCGTAAGTCAGGGACTTTCAAGGGACCAAGTGTCATCTCACCCATGTATAGAGCTGTCCCATCTGCTACTTGCATTGTTTCTACACTAGAATATCCCATTTGGAAGATTATTAAAGAACTGAAAGTTGAACTTTGGGGTAAGATGACATGCATGTTAAGATCATTTCAGGGGCTGGGGATTTAGCTCAGTGGTTAGAGTGCTTGCCTCTCAAGCACAAGGCCCTGAGTTTGATTCCCAGCACCCCCCCCACACACACAAAAAGATCCATTTCAAACTGTAGGTTCTGTGAAAGCACAAAAAGATACATGGGACCAAAGTTTTGTTATGCTTTTTCTACATAGTCACTCTATGTTCCTGTCAACTTTTCACAGGTTTATTTCTTAGATGTTTTATTTTCTCTATTAACACTTATTCTATGCAAATTATTTGACACTGGATAGTTTGAAGATCCTCAGCCAGGATCCGTATTCCCCAAACTTGTAGACTCAACACACATTTTACCTGGTGGTATCAATAAGATAGAATATTTGACGTTTCAACATACTGCTAATACATTTCCCAACTCTCTCCTTCTCGCTCGAATCTCTTTCTGAATCTCCTCATCTTCTCCCTCACCTGTCCCTATTTTCATAAGCACCTCCCACTGCAGTTGCTTTTGATCCCCCATCAAGCACACAAACATACACACACACACACACACACACACACACACACACACACACAGAGGCATGCATGCAACCATGATCACATGTCCTACCCACCCCTCGCCTGATCTATTTTCTTTCCTTGGGCATTTTACTGATCTGCACTCGTTCTCCATGTCCTTTCCTCTCCTATTTGTCATTTTAAGACTGAGGTATTAGAATAGGATTCAGCGGACTCATTCAAAATGGGTTGGACAGATGAGCTTTTGGTGAACTCCAAATTGCAGAACATTTCTAATATTCCCTTGAAAAAGAAGAGAAATAAAACGTAGAAAATAGTGTTGGCTAATGTTGAGCCTTCCAAATAATTTGAAAGTTAATTTTTGCTATTTGGGGCCTTAGGAACTAAAATTTAAGACATCAATGAACAAATTTTCAATTTTCAATGAGATGATTGATTAGCCAGTTTATTCACAGGAATTCTAAATAGCATAACAAGCAGAAAGTTTATTAAGTATTTAAGTAAAAGCTATATTGAAATATAGACATACAGAAAAGTGCATAAACCATAAATATAGCACACTGAATTTTCACAAGGTTAATGATCCATATGACTGCATCAAGAACATGGAACATTTCCAGTCTCAGCCTTCCAGCCTTGTCCCTTCCCAGTCACTGAGTCCCATCAAAAGGAAGTACTGTCTCTCCTAACCCCTCATCATGAATTAGCATTGTGTTCTATATAAATACAATTGCACAGTAAATATTTTTTCTGATCCATTTCATTTACTTAAAATTATTTTACTAGATTCATTCCCATTGATAGAGTATAATGGGACTTTATCCCTTTTATTTTTTTATTATAGTCAGTTGTATGAGTATATAACAGTTTATTTAGATAGTACACTGCAAATGGATATGTGGGTGGTTTACAGCTTTTTGGTTAATATAAATATAGCTGTTATGAATGTTCTTTATGCATAAAGTGTGGTCAGAAAAGACAGTGAATGTATAAAGTTTTAAACATTTATTACAGTAAAAGACAAATTGCCATTATTTCCCCTCAATATACACCCCTTTTCCGTGAATGCACTTGTCCCATCATTTGTGCCTCTTTCTCAAGCAGCTCTGGAAGTCCACTTTCCTGAGTGTCTTTAATTGTGCTGTTGTGGTTGGCTCAGTGTCCTGAATCCAACGAAAATGTTTCCCTTTTATGGTCCTTTTGACTTTGACAAAGAGCCAGAAGTCTCATGCATCAGATTTAGTGAATAAGGCAGATGAGGACACACCTTCTTGCTTTCATGAGCCTGCCTTTCCTTTGGATGGCACTTGGCAGCAGTGTTCACCATATTTTTTGTTACATCTTGTAAAGGCACTCGCAAAATAAGCCTTTCAGAACTTCTGAAAGTGGCAAGGTTGATGGGATAAGTGTGTTTGAAGCAGGGAGGAATATATGGAAGGATATTAATGGCATCGTCTTTTACATTTTTTTAATTTAAGCGCACACCATGTATTTTGATCAGCCCTTGTATGCTTTTATGGTGTATATACTTTGTTTTAGGTATTGCCATAAGAATAGAGTGCTGGGTCATGAGATATATATAGTTTAGTTTTAATAAATACTGCCAAATAGTTCTTTAAGGTGGTAGTATGTGTTTTTATTGGCAATCGAGACATTTCCTTTTGTAAAATGCTTGTTCAATTCTTGGTCCATTTTTCCACTGTGATCCTTGTCTTTTCACATTAATTAGTGAGAAGGTGCCAGACAGCCTCTAAAATGGTCTCTAGGGAGCTCACTTCCTGTGTTCACATCCTCGTGTACATGTACTGGACCCTAGAGTGACGGCTGAATCCAGGGGCTCGCTTCTAAGAACAGAACGTGGCAGAGGTGATGAGATGTCACTTCTGACTGATTATAAAAGAGCAATGGCTTTTGCCTGGCTGGTCTCTCTCCCTCTTTGCGCTCTTGGAGGCTTGGCTGTAGGGAAACCCGAGGCCATATGTGAGTTGCCATTAGGAGATGCACACATGGCTAGAAACCAATGCCTCCATTGGCTGGCCAGGGAGCACCTGGCGCCCACCCGCAGCTGGTGTGAGCCTGGGTGCGGGTCCTTCCGAGGCAGGCCTCGACATGAGGTCAGCCCCAGCTGTGGGCTCGACTGCAGACTCCTGAGGTGCCCTGCACAGAGGCCCCCAGCACAAGGATGCACCTAAAGTTGAGAATAACTTGTCCCGTGGCAATGGACAACTAACATAAGAAACCCTTTATATACGCTGGATCGAAGACCTTTGTCATCTGTATGCACTGCAAGTGTATTATATTGCAAGTATCTTCTTTGGTTTTCTTTTTCAGGCTTGATTGTTTTGATCAACAAATGTTCTTAATTTTTCACATATTTCAATTTACAATGTTTTGCTTTCGGAGGGAATGAGTGCTGATGAGCTCAGTTTAAGAAATTTTAGGAAATTGTCGTTTACCCAAATATCATTATTGCAGTTGCTGTATTTTCAAAAGGAAAACTCATTCAACAGAATAGAATATATATTTCCTAATAATCGTATTACAATGAATTATATCTTTAGAGCAATTACTAAAGGCAAAGCATCGTGCTACTTGCCTTAGCTATGTAATATAATGAAATCTTCACAGTTGTATGTGGCAGAAGTGAGATTTAAAGCCAGCACTGTGCACATCTTTAAGTTTTTACTGTTCATTCTACTGTTTTACTGTTTATTTATTATTACTTTCCTGACACAAGGTTGTCATCTTGGTTGTCTAAAGTATTAGAGCCGTGGGTTAGCTAAAGTATTTCTGTCCTAATGGGGGTAAAAAGGGGATGAAACAGATCGATTTGGCACCTAAAACATTAATGTTCCTTCAGGTTTCTACGCAGTAGTTTCAAAGGTGGAAGCAATTGCACACACACGGGGCTTCAGGTTTCCTATTTCTTGTTCAGGAGTGAGCACTGATCAACTCATTTCACCTGTCAGGGTGCATCTTGGAAGTTTTGCTTTCCTAAGTACCCAGCGTTTCACCTTTCTAACAGTGCTGTAGTTTTCCCTGGGAGTTACTTTGTTACTCTGGGACAGGGCCTTGGTGGGTGAGACAGCTGTCCCTGGGGGCAGTATGCCTCTTACCAAAAGACTCCTCATGACAGCACAGCCAAAGAACAGGCACACGTTCTGGGCTCGACTCATCAGAGACTCATTCTGACCATGCAATAGGGCGATGCAAAACTGAAAACTAATTGGTTGCAGTTCATTGCATCCAGAGAGATTGACTGACACTCAGGTAGTTCCCGCTGTGTTTCCAGGTTTCTGGCCCTGTACCTGGGGAGAACTGAACGATATCATGCAGATAAAGGAACCAGCACTGTATCTTTCTGCTCAGTAAATGTTATCTATTGTATTACGATTTTTAGGTCTAATGAGCTTTCCTTTTGAAAATATGACAATAAAACATTCTCTAATTCAACTCTTAATTCTGTAATATTTGCATTTCACAAACCAGGTCGGTTCCTCTAGGTGTCTGATTCATGCTCCTTTTCATGTACTTCCATAGCTGGTATGCAGAATGCAGGGAAATAGTGCAACTAGAAAGAGCTGATTAGAAACTGAGGAGGATGTGAGGGCGATCTGGCTGCGACATCTGTCACCCCATCGATCGCCAGAGTTGATTCAGCTGATCTAGCTGGCTAGGCGGGTGTCCCCTTCCTCCCTCACCGCTCCACGTGTGTCCCTCCCAGAGCTGCGCGCTCGGTGAAAGAGGACGACCACCCCCGACAGAGGAGGCCCGTTTCCTCGGTCAAGGGTATGCGAGTAGCTGCGCTCCCCTGCTAGAACCTCCAAACACGCTCTCAGAGGATGCCTGTGTGGACATGTACTATTTCGACTCCCCATAAATGATAGTAGTTAGTGCCTGTTAACAGTTTGATGACTATATGTATAATAGTTAAATGTTCATTTTCTAAATTTTTGGTTAGATCTTAGATGTTAACTTCTTCGACTTACATCTTCATAAAGTCTTTGAATGGGGCATTTCAGAGTCAGGATAGTTACACAACCTGGTTATACGGATGTCTCTAGATATTTTTGTACAAATTCTTTTAGAGCTATTGTCTTTACTGTCTTCTTTCTTTTGTGAAAGTATTTATGTGAGTGAAAAGTGAAGAAGGTAAAGAACCCCAGTAAAAGGATGAAGAAAAAAACTGGATCTCGGGCAAGAAGCAAATCCCAGCCCTCGTGGCTCACGGGGCCCGGGACAGCCTAATGGCCTTATTTGCATGGCTTGCTCACCTCAAGCTGCCCACTTCCAAGGCCCAGGCTGTTCGCAGAGCAGCAGATGCTCTGGGATTCTGGTTACCCAAGACTGGCTGGCAGCGTCCCATGAAGCAGTAGGGACAACTTTTACATGGGGCAGAGGGATCTCTGGGGTCACAGCAAGTCATTAGGGAGGGATTGGGGAAAGATGGGAAGTCTGGGTACTCCTCAAAGTTCACGCTCTATAGTGCCTGTGAATTAAAGCCTGTCTCTATAATTTAGGGAACAAAACATCAAACAAAACAAAATAAAAAGCAACATTCAATCCTTTGCTGGAGTAATAACTCTTCCATACTTCACTTTCACTCACTCTTTGTTATGAGGTGTGTAGTTAAAACCACAAGACACACCTCATATCTCTACAGCAAACACCTCATTTGTGAGCACCAGTCACAAGTTCATTCGGGGGCTCTAATCTTGGGCTTTGGCCAAAATGGAAAGAAATTCTAGGTTTTTCTTGCAAAGAGGCATCTCAGCTTTAGAGGCAAAGAATGAGTGTGAGGGAGTCTCAGGACAGAAGGGGACCAGCAGCCCCAGCTCTCATCAGAACTCCTGGAGTTTTCCTGATCATCTACAATACCAGGTTCCTGTTCATCACCTTGGAGATGTGGCTCCTCCAGACCTGACCTCTGTTACTCTTCTCTGTAGATAACTCTCTACATTTTAGCACATCTCTTTTCTCCTCAGGAGGAAGAGTTTGCTTCAAAAGAAGAATTCTTCAGATGACAGTGAAAGACAAAATTGAGAATTTTCCTGGAGAAAATGATTGAGACTCTAAAGTACATCAAATGAACTTTCCCAAAGAGTAGCTACTAACCTGTAGAAACCAAGGTTCTGTATCCTTGGTTAATTACAACTTGATCACACTTTGGCTCAGCAGGAATATTGGTTTTCATCCTTCTGAACCCAGCCCTTGGTTGTCTGGCTTGAATGGTGAACTCAGATACCAGAAGTCTAAGCCTCACGGAAATGGAAGTTGTTTTGGAAGAACTTCATTTCCTCTTAGGACCCATTTCCTAATCTCCCCTCCAGACTCAACTTCTGGCTAGTCCCTCTGGATCTTCATTGTGCAGTATATTGCATTGCAACCACCCCAGATCCAATGAATTCAGCAATAATTTTGCCTTTCAAATCAAGTTTGATAAGTCCATTTCTTGATTTCAAGCACCTTCATGGATCTTGAAGTCATCTGTATACCACAGGTTTCTAAAGACCTAGGAAACTATAAACCCTGCTTTTGGCTGACTCTGTTTTTGTTGTTCTGGTTAATTAGTCCAAACCAGAATCCCTGGAAGACTTGTCAAAATACAGATTCAGGGACACCTTTTCCCCCTTATTCACCCCAGATTCTGACTCAGCTGATTTGAAAGGGGTGGGGAATGTATATTTCCAATATTCCCAGGAGATGCTGAAGCTGCTAGTCATGGACCACACTGTGCAACCCACAGTTACCTCACTGTACCAAGAGTGGGTCATTGCCCAGACATGGAGGAATAAGCTAGGGGCTATAGAATCTGGGATCCCACTCTGGACTTAGGAGATCAGAGTCTCCATTTTTAAAAGGCCCCAGTGCTTTGTCCAGGTCTCAGCTATGTCCTGCAGCGAGTACTTATCAAATTGAGGCACTTGTATGTCTGTGGTGTGTCAGGGAACACAAATGTCAACTTAAGACCCTTTTTTATTAAAATGAACGGAAGTTTGTTAAGGAGTAGACTGGACAACTCATAAAGTTTTTAATGCTGAATCAAGAAACTGATTTCTGGATTGTTGTAGGTGATTTCCGGTTTGTTGTAGGTGATTTCCAACTGTGCCCACATGGATCTTGGACTTGTGCAGTGACTCCCACCCTCCCTCTCGGGTCACCGTAGTGAAAGGCATGAGAAATTGGGGACTCCTTTACCTGCTGCTGGAAGCTCACATCTGAGCCTGGCTCTATAAGTCAGAATGTGGCTTTAATAAGTCTCTGTCTCTCCTGAGGGAGAACATGTGCAATTTTCTTCTGCAGAAGACTTCTCTTCTAGTTGGAAATCTGGCCATTTTATTGGACTCCCTGTTCCCTATTTGTAGCCTGAAATTTCAGTTAGAATGTCTTCTGTAAATTCTGCTAAGATGTTTCCCTCTCCTCTCCTTTCTGTTCCCTCATTTGCAGGGAATTGCTTTTGTCAAAATCGTCTTTTGCTCAGGGTTACAATATACAGCATTCTTACACACGCAGCCATAGTAATAGGCAGCACCATGAGAGGCTGCACTCTGTTCTCTCACAAACAGCTGACATATTTCCTCAGAGAATTCAGTGGATTCTGCTTTGTTGAACATCTAAAGGGATATAGTAACTAGAAAAAAGGCCGTCAAGATGAATCTTGAAGTGAGAGCCCTTAGAAGACAATAAAAGATGCAGAGAAAAAATTGTAGTTATTGGAGGTAAATACATTGGCACACATGGGAAGTCATATTTACGCTTTGATGAAATCATACCTAATAAAATCCCTTGCCAACAACCCCAGTTGTTTTGAACCTCTGGCTCTCTGAGATGCGAGAAGGACTCTAATTGTTATTTGAATATTCTAGTACACTGATAGGACAGCCATTGAAAAAAATCATTATTATTATGGCTTAGCTTATAGATTAAGAATCCTGCCTGGAACTATATAGGAAGGTCATTCTGAACAGAGCTGATGTGGATGACGAAGTGGGGTCACAAAATGAAAGAACTACAAGTGAATCTGGCTGCAAATGCTGCACTTATTCTTTTTATTTGGTCTTGATCTAAAACAGCTCAAGTGATAAAATCACTCCTCAGTCACCAAGGAATTGTAGCTATGGATAAGTAGCTGTGAATGTGAGAAGGAAATGTTTTATAAAAACTGAAGTTTCATAGGACGTCCTGGGTTATGGTCATATTAGGGCTGACTTAATAACCTGTGCTCTGTGAGAGGCATGTGTGTACCAATCTAAGCCATACTGTGAGGAAAGGACTAAGGTCTCAGAATTTTCTTTCCTTGGCTATAGTTTGAATCCTAAATGCCTCCAGAAGGACCATGCGCTAAAATTTTGGTTTCAAGCTTGTGTCATTCTTGGGAGGTGGCAGAAGCCTTAAGAGATGGGGGCCTAATGGAAAGCTTTGGAGTCACCAGAGTATGTCTGAAGGGGACTGTGGGACCCGAAGTCTCCTTCTCTTTCACTTTCCAGCCAGGAGCTAAGGGAGTTTTCTCTGCTGTGGATTCCTCTCCACAGCATGTGGCTTCACCAGCCCAGAAGCATCAGGGTCAACCAATCATGGACTGGACCCTCCAAAACTGTGATCCAAAATAAACTTTTTCCCTTTATAAATTGACTATTTCAATATTTGTTACAGTGGCGGAAAGCCGATCAACACACATCATTATCACATCTATCCTCTCCCTGCCTACAGAAATGAGGCTTCCCAAAAACATACAGCCCTTTTATTCCAATGTGTATGAATTAAACCAGAATTTTGTAATAGTTTAGAAAGTAATTTGCATTTTAAAAATAAGTTCTTAGCTCTTAAAAAAGATGCAATTGTTTGAGAGAGACAGAGTGGAATTACACACAGATAAAATTTTCTCTACTCTGGAGCTGAGGAGATAGACATTGTTTTGAACTGGTGATGCACGAATGATTTCCCAAACTTAGGATTTTTCAACATTGGAGCATGTCAGCCTGATTTTGGAGGCCGGGAGGTGGCGGGGAGAAGCCACATTCACTTGGTACGGAAGTGGCTGGAGGTCCTGGCCACAGCCTGGCCAGGAAGCTGAGGAACAGTCTCCCCCAGAGCAGAGGTTTTATAAAATGTCATCGGAGGGCTTTGGGTGTCAAATATTTACTAAACTAGCAATGGCAGGGTCCCCATTTCCTGTGGGAAGCAAAGAGGTCCCAGGGAGGTAGTCCTCCTCAGGAGACTGCAGCAATATAAAAATCAGCCGTGCTCTGCGTGGCTGCCTGGGTGGCTTCTGCTGGCTTCCCTTTTTGGAAGTATTCAGGCCAAAAGTGCTGAGTGGAAACAAAAAGGATGGCCCACCTTCCTTGCGCCTTTCAGATCTTTGTCTTTTTTCTACTTGAATAAAAAGATATGCGGTGAGAGAGAGACAGGGTCAGGGGGGAGAAAGCCTAGGTGAAGGGAGCTAGTGGACTCCTTTCCAAACACCCAGGAAATAATCTAAGTCTTTTAAGAACAGTATTTTATGTCATAAAAACATAAAAATAAAATTAAGTAATAAAGTCACATAAAGTTAAATTAAACCAGGCTGAATGTAACCCAGAGACACTAAGACCAGTAGTATTTGAGTGAGAAAGTAGATGAAAAAAAATATGTTTCAAGTGAAACCCGGCTTACGCTGGACCCTTTTGATCTAATTAAAAACCTTTCAGCCTGCCTTTCTTGGTGGGGCTTTTCCGTGCTTTTCCACCAGAATGCTGTAGTTCTGGGAAGCCTGCAGCCATCCCTGTGTGCTGAGTGATGCGGGCGGCTAATGTGGTTCCTGGAAGAGGCAATGACTTCTCTTCACGTCGCGTGGCTTCCATTCTGACACACCTCAAACCACTCAACATACTCGTTATAGATCTCGCTTTAAAAGCCATTTCCCAGACCCTGAAGTGCAGCTATCACTCATGTGACTGTTTATTTTTGAGACTTGGACACCATGTATCAGTGTATTATATTTGATGGAGACCTTACCTTTCATTTGTGAGGGTTTTTTTTTTAAATGGGATGTAACAACTTAACAAAACATTGAAAAAAATTATAATCAAGTAATCCCAATAAAACTGCTACTGTTTTTATTATATGTGACAATCAGTACCATTTCACTCCTTCATGTTTTAATAATGCTTTATCACATTTTGGTATTGTCATAAATTTTTCTTAGCTTCTTTTCAGAGTGACTGCATGCTAATTTATTGTGTAAAGTACCTACACAGTCCTAGTGTTGGCCATTCAGACTCTATATTTCTCTCTCTCTCTTTCTTTCCATTGAGAGTTTTTGCTTCTACTGAATTATTTTCTTAGGGTGAGATCTTAGGAATGAAATTACTAGGTTTCTTTGTGTGTTCTTTGTTGTATTGCTTTTCCCAAAAACAATTATACCAATGCCAAGAGTAATATAGCTGTAAACATACAATGCTATTATTTCTTGCCTCTTTGGATACAATTTATTTTTTGCTAATTCAGATGAAAATAATTCCTCCAGTTTGTCTTAGTATGCACTTCTTTGGTTATACATGTGAAGATACAAATTTTTTCCCCATGTTTGTTATTTGTATTTCCTCTTGTACTAATTATCAGAGTGACATGTTTTGCAATTTCTCCTAGCACCAGATCCATCAATGTCATAATGGAGATTAGAAAATCTGTATAGTCAATTAGGTCTCCATAATCTACCTGATTCTTCCACTACCTCAGCGATGGCTTTGTAATGATGTTTTTGACTCATAGACATTACTAAACAAATATTAGGGCCAACTATTGGTTGGACTCACTGCTTTACTTTGGCTCATAGCCAATCTCTCTGCAAAAAAAGGTTGTCAGCAGCAGTAGCCCATAGCCAGTTCTTTTAAGTGAAATAAAGACCATTTTGCCAGAGAGGTAGTGCTTTAGATGCATTAAGCTATTTAAGGTACATCATTTAGTAGCAGAACCCGTCTCTTCCAGCACATGATATAATCTTATTTAAAGACCTCTCTATCATAGTGTAAGCAGCCAGTTGCCTCCCCAATCTAAACTACCTGTCATCTCCCCCAAGTTCAATCAGTTTCCTGAATGCTCAGCACAGTTTTCAATGTGTAGTATGTGTCTGATGACTACTTATTGTAGAAATAAATGAAGGAACAGATAGAGTGTGATCAAAAATTATTCTTACTACAACTGGCATGAGCAGACAGGATACAGGTTATGTGATCCATCCGTAACTGACTTGATGTCTCTGATGGGTGGGAAGCTCACCGGCGAGGTAGTGGAAAGAAAAACTACTTCAGATTATAGCTTATTTGGAAACAATCACTGACACACTCTGCTGAAGTGTAACTCAGTCTTTCTGTAGAATGTCTCAGTCTTTTGGACAGTCCCTGGTCTCCTGGTTCATCGCGGAGATGCTGCCCAGGGCTCGGGGCAGAGGATGGCATGGCCGTGTCGCTGGGAACCAGCTCCCTGTCCAGGAGCTGAGTCTTCCCTGGCTGGCAGAGCTGGCCTGCACATGGGAAGCGCTCCTGGTCACTCTGGCTGATGACTTATGGCCTGATCCTGTTCTCAAGGCCTTGGAGATTTGGCCTTTTTTCAGCAGATCTGACCCACCTTCCCTTGTCCCCCGGCCCAACCTGTGTGCCTCTCAGCTCCCTATGCAGGCCACCAACCCAGATTCAGTAGGAGCATAGAGCCTGGAGCACCCACTAGCCCACCTCTGCCTACCCCTGTGGCATCCTCTCAGCTGGGCCTAGGTTGCCTCATGGTGGAGAAACGCACAGAAACGTAAAGAAGAAAAATACTTGGGCATTTCCCGAAGTGTTACTGCTGATCCACAAGAGAATGAATGTTGGGAGATAGTCACAAAGAGGTATATCAGGCTTGGGGACATGGAGAGGCTTATGAATTAGTTTGGGAAGTAGCTTAGAGGAAAATCTTGAAAGCTTAATCTGCTGCCCTTTGAAACCTGGAAAACTGAGACTCAGGCAGCTTTGCCCTGTTCTTGTCACTTTCTCCATGTTCCTATGGAGGAATGAGGGATGAGGCGGAGGGAAGAGGCGGAAGAGGCAGAAGGGCAAGCTCTCGTGCTAATGGAAGTCTTTCCATAGGGACAGGAGTATCCATTGTGTGAAAGAGATGCTGGCCTCCTGCTCCTCTTTTTTTGTGTGTGCTCATCTTTTCTAGCAACTGTTTGTCTCACGCAAGAGCGGACAAAAATGCTTGAAAGAGAGCTGTTGGCGGTGTCTATGCTTTTGCTTTGGTTGGTCCTAAACTATTTTGCTTCCTCTTCATCTACTTACTAAATTTTCTCCTTATTTCACCATAATCTTCCAGCCCACGAAGGAACCCATCTCACAAAAAGCTAGCCAGTCTTTTTTTCTATTTCTTCCTTGTAACATCTGGGAACAAACCAGCCCCCATCTTCTAACCTGGGATCTTCAGTGGCACTGGCCACCTTCAAAAACAAGCACAATGGGGGTTGGGGATTTAGCTCAGCGGTAGAGTGCTTACTTAACAAGCTCAAAGCCCTGAGTTCAGTCCCCAGCAACCCCCCCAAAATAAGCGCAGTGTTCACTTTCATAAGACATCTAACCAAAATTCCATTTTATATTTATTTATATTGCCATTCTTTTTAGCAAATATATATTTATATGTATGTGTATATATGTATAATACTATACATATGAGGTATGATAAAAAATATAGTGTTTAAGTAAAAACTAAAACTTTATGTAGTAAAAGACATATTGCCATTAATCCCCCCAAAATATTCCCCCTTGTTTTAGACACAGTTATTCCATCATCCTGCCACTTTCTAAGCAGTTCTGGAAGTCTGCTTTTGTGAGTATCTTTATCAAGTACGGTCAAAAATAAGAAGAACGCGGTTGCTCAATGCCATCCAGAAGAAAAGGCAAGATTGTAAAAGCATCATGGTGTGACCATGCCCACTTTATTCATGGAACTGGCATTGTGTGACCTCTGGCTCTTCCCACAAATCAAAATGACCATGGAGGGTAAACGTTTTGAATCAGTGTAGGACATCAGGGCAGCCGGAACGGCGCAGCTGAAGACTCTCATGAAAGAGGGCTTCAGACCTGCTTCAGACAGCAGCAGGAGCGATGGGAGAAATATATTTGGCATAATAGGGACTATTTTCGGGGGCATTAATAGCAGTGTGTCTTTTACTGTCATATTTTTTTTTAATTTAAACATTTATTGAGTGTGTTGATGACACCTCTTATGTATGTGTTTTTGGTAATCATCTTTATTGAAACTAGGTTGCTGTCAGGTGTGACTTGTGTTACCCGTTCCTGGACCAGTCGGTGAGCTCCGAGGTGCAGAAAGCAGGCAGTCCAGATCTGCTGTCCTCAGGGAGCGAATCCTCCAGAATCGTGAGTTGCATGCTGTGCTGGGAGCTGCTGATGAAGGCAACTGAATCCTCCACTTGGGTCCCAAAGAGGGAGCTCGCCCTTGGAACTGGGAAGCAGCTCAGGAGTAAGGTGGGGTTCAAGAACGTGCTGCAAGTAAACCTTCACCACCTGAATGGGCAGCAGCACGAGGAACACAGCCCTGGGTGTGTTCCTGGGGGACCTCAGCTAAGGTGGCTGTGCTCCAGCAGGCCGAGGACACCGGGGCGGCTGCCTGCAGTCTGAGGTGGGAGCCTGAGGCCTGCCAGGCCGACTTCCCGGGAGCCACACCTCTCCTTAGTACGGAATTTCCCCTGAACCCGGACCGAAGATGCTCTCCTTAGCCAAAACACCGTGATGAACAAAGCCCGTGATTACCGAACACTTCCTAGCGGTATCAGTCAGTGCATACTAGAGAAACAGATTTAATGTAAGACATACAAATACATAAGGATTTACAAGACTGGCTTACCAAGGCCGCCCGCAGAGTCAGATATGGAATCTGTCTGCGCTCTGGAGATGGGAAAGATCCAGCTGAAGGCCCAGAGCTCACTGCGTTGTCCAGTGTGCATCCGTATCAGGAGGCTGAAGGTCTGTGCTGCAAACCAGGAGACAACGTCCAAGGGGAAGGTGAAAACTGGAGCTCTTCTGGAGAAAGAGAAGCAGCCTTCCTTCTTCATTTCCCTTTTGTAACATCCTGCTGACTATCCTCCCCAGGGTGGGTCTTCCACACCCAGAACTGTGCTGATCCAATTTTGTTGGGCGCTTCTTACTCAAGTTGACACAATCAGTTAGCTATCATACTAGCTCATCTCTCCCTCTTCTGTCATCAAGCGATAATCACGGGGCTGCTGCAGGGCTAACTTCATGAAGAGCTGATTTGCCGAAAATGCCACTCACCCAACCAGTTTAGCAGCAAGGCACTCTTGGGACCTAATTCTTGCTTTGAATTGTGCTCATCTGCATCGCAGAAGAAATGAAGGCCTTGTCTGTTCTGATGAGAAGGCAGGGTGATTTTCTGGTGTGGCTGATTAAATCTCAGGTAAAGGCGGAAGTGGCAGCAGCAGATAGGGACTTTGGGGTGGGGTGTAGTGACGTCTGTGACTTTCCTCATTTGCTCCTCTCTCAGGTACCACCAGCCCATCTAGGTGAGCATGGAGTTCACTGTCCTGTAGGCTCAGAGGACCAGGGCCTTTAAGGCCCACCGTCATCCTGATGCGGGAGCTGATTTAGTCTGAATTCTTCTGGGACGTGTGTGATAGGCACCAAAAGCCAGGCTTCCCTTCCTAAGAGCCATAACCTGGGGACAGTGTCACAACCTCATGAACTTGCAGGTGGGGTAGGTTTGAGGTCAGGCCCCCTTTGATCCCATGTTAGACACTCCTCTCTCTAGAGGAGAGAATTTGGTGAGAGAATTTGGTACTGAGCTTAAAATGTTTCCCCAACATTTAAATGTTTAAATGTCTCTCCAAGGTGCTTAGTAAGACAATCATTCTTTTTTTCTAGGCAAACTGTTTTTCTCTTCGATTTCCTTGCCTCAGCTCAAAGAGTCCCTGTGGAACCTTATTCCATGTGGACTCACCATTACCAGGCAGAGTTTTTGCCATGAGTCTTCCCTGAGTTCCGCTTCTTATACCAAACTTGCCTTCCCTGGGTTTGTCTCTTCCACCTCTCCAGAGACAACAGCCTCACTGGTTGAATGCTCTGAGGCAAGAGATTAATAGACAGCAAACAGCACCATGTATCTGTTCAATGCGTGACAGGATACTTTAATCCAAAGAAGAGACTTCAACACCAGTTACCTCAAGCTCTTTAGGACAGTGGGCGGGCGGGGCCGAATACATGAGGTTTCTTCAGCTTTTTTCAATTCCCAGTTTTCCCTCAGTGCTACTTACTCAAAGGAGAAAAGTGGGAATTATATTATACTTTGGGTGCCTTAGTTGGTACACACACTCAAAGATATTTTTTCCATCTTGTAAATATATTGGTACAGAGGGAGATCTATACGGACATGTATATTATTTTATTAGGCATACAATAAAGTACTTCTTATTAAAAAGTAAAAATTATGGTTGTAGGTATCCCAACATATTGAAGCTGTGGGGTTTATGGTTGCCATGTCAGGTTCTTCTGCCACAGTTTTCATCACAGTACTGTCACTAACAAGATGCGCACCTTGCACCAAGTCCTTCAACAGCTGGGGAGGCCCTCCCCCTTATCTTCTCAACAAGAGACAGATTCCGGAGTGAAGGTGTGCAGTGCTGTTTGGGACACCATGCTGACCTCAGCCTCGGTTTTGATTCTGGCATTGTTGTGGGCCAAGCTGGGTGACCTTTGGCAGGAAACTTACCACATCTCTGAGCTGTAGCATCTTCATTTGTAAATTAGGGATAATGACCCCAGCCAGCTCACTGAGGTATGTGACATACGCATAGTCAGCGTTCAGTAAACAACAGGGACCACTGTAAAATTAATACAAATTCTGATTGGGTTCATTGAGTCTCCATCTCTTTTCTCTCTCAATCTCCTTTTGGAAAGAGAAGGGGATGAAATAGCAAGAAAAATTTATGGTGATGGCCATACTCTTATCTTTCCTGCGTTTTCATCAATGGCCCTGTAGCAGCCAACATAACTGGATAAATCAGACTTCTCACACCCCACCCCGACCAAGAACACCCCTGGGGGAGGAAGGAGACCATAGATTTCAGATATAATTCCCTAGTTTCATTTCCCAGATGAGCCCCATTGGGATAGAGAGTCCATCTCTCTGGATAATGTCCTCCCCAGTGAAAATTAAAGACTCATTCATCTAGAGACGGTCAAATGTAAAATTGCACTGGTAAAATAACACCAGATACATCATCATCCTTCATCTCTGTGGCAAATAGGAAGCTTTTAACCTTGGAACACTTAAGAATTTGGGTTTTAAGAAGCCATAACCCAAAGGTAATACATGAGTCTTTTGCAAGAAAACTTCCTGCCATGCTCTTTTCCTGTGGTTTTCTTCCCACCCACCTAAACCTCATGAAAGTAAAAATAATGATCGATCATGCAAAATGGAACTTGTCTAAAATAACTGAAATGCGATAGAAGATGAGTGTTAGGAATGCATAGCAGCAGACGCTGCTTATCACCCCGGGAGATGATTCATTAGTATTTGGCATTGACTCATAGAGGGTCAGAGATAAATTCTGTACTCAGAACCTCTGTGCTATGTCCTGACAGCCCAGTGTCCACTTAGGCCTTTCAACAGCCACATCAACTCAAGTAGTCTGGCTGTCCCTGCCAGCCAGCCACGCCAGCCACCAGAGACTATGCCCCGCTCTGTGCTCCCGGGGTCACAGAGCAGGGGTGGTGACCATTAAAAACATTCAGCTCCGATTTTTTATTTTTTTCTTAATTAAGAATTGTATTAAAAATGCACACATACCCACCCTCCTACCACCTCTTAAAAATAGCCTTTTGCAGGACATAGTGGCCCATACTTGTAATTCCAGCTCTGTGGGAAGCTGAGGCAAGAGGATCATAATTTCAAAGCCCAGTCTGGGTAATTTATGCAGTCAGTGAGACTCTGCAAAAATAAATAAATAAATACAAAGAGTTTTGTAAGTCTATGGGTTGCTAGTGTAGTGTAAAAAGGAGCGAGGCAGGGATACTTCAAGGGTAAGGGAGAAATAACTCTAACCACTCAGATCTGGCAGGTGCTGGTGAGGGCAGGTGCAGTGTGCGAGCTTGGACTGTGTCCCGTCCTCTCCTCTCCTGGCACTTTGATTAGTCCACGAACCTTATCAATTCATTCTAAAAATATTTGTTAAGCATGTGCTACATGCCTGAAATGGAAAGAGAAAGTGACCATAACCCACGTACTCAAGAACCTTAGAGTCTTCTGAGAAAGAGAAAAGAGAACACGAGAGAGATCATACTGTGGGACCCCAAGGCCGTGTGGGAGTCTCAGGAGGGTCCTCAATCCCGGGAAGAAGTGAGCTCAAGGACTGGAAAGGACGATGGCACCAGAAAGGAGGTGGGATGTAGGAGGATTCTTGGTAGGACATTTAATCTCGAACTCAAGGGATCTTTTGAAAACTCTGCTTGGTTTCAGAAGCTTAGTGTTTGGAGTGTCATCAGCCCAGGGAAGTGCCTGGCGGGGAAGGTCTCACTGTGGAACATTAAGGAAGGAGGGTGGTCAAATCAGAGTGCAGAGACCCTGGTTCGGGACGTTCCCAGTCTCTAGGGCACAGTTATGATAGAGAGGACTCTCCCCCAGCATTGCACTGTCCCAACTCTGCCACGATGAAGTCTGTCACATCTGAATTCATTCCTGCAAAAGTTCTGTGGTGGAAACATCCTGGAGTAGCCAGGGGAGCAGTATTCAAGCAGACTTGGGCCACTCTGCCCCAGAAGAACAGACCCTCAGTGGTACCATTCCCAATGGGACCCCGTCCCCGAGCGCTATGCCCCGTGGTTGGGACTGTGTAGTTCTTTCCACCAACTCTTAGGTCTGTGGGTCTCTATAAAGATGAGGTAAGAGCACTTCACAAAGTATGAGCACTGATTGTTGTACTATTTTTATTATCATTAATCCTTCCAGAAATTCCTGTAGAGAAGGCGGGTGGGACATGATTAACTTTCAGGACTGGGAGAAAAACACAATGCACAGGACAAGGACAGCCAGGGGTGGCGATTTAGAAAACGGCAGGCTTTACAAACTCTCTTCCAACCCACTAATTTAAGGTTTACAAAATATCGTAATGATGTAATTTTACTTTTTCTAAGAACTTCTCAGAGCGTGTAGTCAGAAAGTGGTGTTTTGCTTTCAGTTTTTGCCTTATGAGTTGCAAGTTTGGTTTGGCTATCACAGAGAATGAAGAACTACACTAAGAACTTTCAGTAAACTAATAGTGAAAATCAACTATTAAAAATGGGTATGTGTGTCTGGAAGTGGCAGGTGGTCAGGTGCAAAAACCATGGTGAGCAAAATGCTTGTCCTTTCCCTAGAGGACAATTTCTGAACACTGGCATTTCTTTGTTTCCGCCTGCTCTCGAGTGGCTCTGCTGTAACCCGACATCGATCCCTTTTGCAAAGCGTCTTTGTCATCTGCAGCTGTGAGGGCCACCGTGGCTGCAGGCTGATACTTGGGAGCTGGCAGGGCTGGGCGACCAGGAGAGCTGCCTGCATAGAATCCCCTGCTGAGGATGCCTTGTACTGATGGAAGGAGTCGGTGGTCAGACACCAGGAAGGGCTTGGCCCTTTGCAGCAGCTCTAGGACATTGTGGAGTTAGAGCCTGCTAGTCTGCCAGTCAGCCAGAGTGGTTGGACTCTCCTTGCTGGGAGCTAGTAGAGACGGATGGAGAGTAGATAGGTTTTGCTATAGCTTATCTGAGTCCTCCTAAGATCCGTACTTGATCCCTGTTCCTGGGGAGTGGTAGAATATTTTGGAGGTAGGGATTAGTGGGAGGTCCTTAAATAATTGGAGGATGTGCCTGTGAAGTGAATTGTGGGACGCCATGTTCTTCCTCCTCCTCTCTGCTTCTTGGCTCTTACATAAGCAGTTCTATCTGGTACCCACACTAGAGCACAATAATATGGGGTCACCTGATCTTGTACTGGAAGCTTCAGAACTTCAAGTCAAATAATTTGCTCAGGTATTTTGTTATAGTATCAGAAAGCTAACAAGCACAGAAATGTCTGAGCAAGGAAAGAGGAATGGTGTTCAAACACTCTGGAAGAAATGGATAAAATGGTAATTCTGTCAAAAGAAAAAAGAACAAAAACAACTTGCTTTTCTTGGTATCAAGATGGGGGTATTAGCCTACCTGCCAATGCTAAAAAAAAAAATCTCTTCCCACTCTTTTAAAGTCTACATCAAGGCCTTGATCCTTTAACTCTTTATTCTAAACTCCCAAATGTGTCCAAATGTGTGCTCATATATGAGCAGTATAGATGGTGTTTAAAATCTCCCAAGGAGTACATATGAAGCTTCCTTTCTATTTCAAGATGGAAGATTTATTTCTTTTACTCCTCTGAGTCTCGGAAGTCAGGAAGGCACTGTGTGGTCCTAACAGGCATTTTCTCTATTTCTGACTTACGCAAGATCTTTTGAATACCTTGATTATGGAATAATTAGGTTAAATAAAACAAGGAAAAAAGGGAAATCATATTCATTCCTTCTCCTGTGGCTTATCCTGAATGCCCTGTATTGTGATTCTTTACCTAATATCCACTTTATATCAAGATTAAGAAATTTAAAGGGCCATCTTAAAACAATAACAAAAACCTCTCTCTACATTAGCAATTAACTTTAACCCCCTTTAATAATCATTCCATTTTCCCTCCTGCTGTTGGAGGAAAATCTGAATTAAAAAGCCTAGAGCTGCTCAAGGGCAATTAATAGCACTGAGATGACAAAAGATCTTAGAACAGCTGACAAAGTGGCCCTGGGAGGCAGCCGGGCCTGGACTCAAAGTCACGGTAGGAAGTATGTGCCCCGTGTGGTACGTGCTTTATGCATGAAGAATGAAAAGATTTGCATCATCCAGGATAATGCAATTAAAAAGTACACCACCAGAACCCACCCCGTGCCAACATGTTCAAAATCGGGCCTCAGACCCGGGGGCCGAATTGAAATTTGAAGCTTAAACATCTCCATCAGCAGGGAGGGAGTGGAAGGTGGGGGCTGGTCTGCTTCCTTGGGCAGATAGAGGCCTGTTAGTGGAAGGGACATATGTTCATTGCCCATGGTCAGAAATGATTAGAGGGCCTGGGATGGGTGGACAGGGGGAGACCTGACTAATGTTGGAGGAGAAGCTAATTAAAAGCAGGATCTCAGGCCCCTTGTTCTCTTTCCCACTTGGTGTCTGCCCTGTGCTTTATACACACAATTTAACATGCATGGGCGAAGCAGAGGGACCATCTCTAATTGTGCGAAAACAGCATTGTGTTTGTTGTCCTGGATGCTGCATTGCCCCAGTGGAAGTCATTTCCCTGATTAAGGTGCTCACACAGCCTTCTCTGTGGCCAGCTGAACAGTGGGAATTTTTTTCTTATCATATTGAGATGAGCACAATTCAGGCTACTGATTCTGGAAACAATGAGAATAATGGTGCTAGACAATTGCTATGCCCTGGGATTGGCAACAGCAGCAAGGAGAGGACTAGGCCCCTCACAAACCAGAGCCCCAGTGGTGAAATACTGAAGGTGCTCGCTCAGCCCCTTCACGGCTCTGGGCTGTAGAGCTCCAGCGCTGTTCTGGAAGTGGTTCTGCTTCTGTTGCTAGATGCGCACCCCACAATACTTAACTTCCTGGCCTGATTCCTGAAGCATTTCCTGTCCCCAAGGGTAAGCACGTTCCTACATTAAATCCAGTTAATAGGGTTGAGCTCAGACCAAACATGCACTGGTATGTTCCTGTGCAAAGGGACAATTTTCGCTGCATTCTCTGTCCCGTCATGAACTGACTCTATGAAATGTGTGGTGGAAAAAAGTGGATGAACATCAAAAAGCTGGGGAAATCCACTCACACCCAGGACACCTAAGGCAGCTAAAGAAGTTGTGGCTATGCTGATAACAACTAAAGTCCGGGAGTGCTTCCCTGTGCCAGGCACTGTACTAAAGCTTCCCAGACAGGCACTTGTTTTAATGTTCACAGTCAACTTAGGTTGCTCCTTTTATGGTATTCGTTTTTCCAGATGAGAAAGGTGAGACTTATAGAAGTTAAAGACACACAACCAGAAAGTGGCAGGGTCAGAATTCAAACTGGCCAGTCTGTCTTAGCGTTTGAACCAAGATCTTAACCAGGACCCTTCAAGCTGAGTGTCCAATGAGCACAGAGAGAATTTAAGATTCTTCAAGATGTGACCATTTCCATGCCAGGGTTTGAATCCTGAATGTTGCCCAGGGGCTTGTGCTGGAGGCTGACTCCTCAACTCGGTCCTGTGGGGAGGGTGAGGAGACTTTGAGAAGCGGGACCTGCCGACATGGGGGTGTGGGGTCATTGCAGGAATGTCTTCAGGGGTGACCCTAGGACACCATTCCCTTCCGCTTTTGTTCCCAGAGGTGAAATGAGCTGTCACCTTCTACAATTTGCACCCTGCTGTGATGCATGGCCTCTCCAAGGCCCCAAAACATGAGCCAAAATGAATTTTTCCCTTTGTTGATTTATCTCAGGTTTTGGTTACAGTGAAAGAAGGCTGACTAACACACCAACTATCAAAACTAGATGAAAATGACAATTTCTGCCATTCGTTGTAGATCAGTTATCTGCTTAAGCCAAGTTGCAGATGAAAATTAGAACTTCTGCAATTCGTTGTAGATTAGTTATCTAGTCAAACCAAGTAGTGAGCACCCCTACACTGTCCCCATGGATGCCTGTCCCTACCTTGTGCTTTATACTTCGAGCAACAGCTATAGGCCTCTAGTTCGACAAAAGTTCTTGAGAAATACACAGAGTTACAGCCTGCAACCCAGGACATGCGAAGGTGACTGTAGCAAGGATTCCTAACTCCAAATGTGCTTGGGAAGTTGGAGGAGGCAGGGAGGGGTGGAAGAAGAAGGGTGTGGGAAGTGTTTCTTAAAAGGTACAGTTCCTTTGGGAAGAGTTTACTTATCTAGGAATGGGAGTTGGTTTTAAGAAGAAGGCCCTTCTAAAAGCTAAAAGCTCACTATCCTCAGAATGAATAGCTCTTTTTGTCTGTACTTGATTGGCAATTAATGATACATCATCATATAACATCTCCTTTGGTGCTTTAATTCAAAAGTACGATTGTCTTCAGCCTTCCCTGTTTAATTCCTCATGTGCCATCGATCTGTCTTTCTAACTATACGGCAATCCTTGTAAAGAAGGGGAAAAGTTTTCAGAATACTTTTTTAAACACTTATCATATCAGACCGATATCCCAGTCCATGTTTATTGGTTGATAATACGCTTGTTCTCATTTTTTTCTCCTAGCTTGAAGTGAAAAAAAGGACTTTAACTTCAAGCACAACAGAAGAGCCCAAGAGAATAGTAGAAAGAGAGCTCGGGACAACCTCAGCTACTTTACTCACCCATCCACTTCTCTGCTGACCCGTCACTCAGTGTTCCTAGAATTATTATACCAACAGGAGGCCACAGAGAATAAGTACATGGCCGTGTCCTGTAGGATGTCGCAGCACCGTTGGAAGGAAGAGAAGCCGTGCCTGTGACGTTCAGGGGAGTAATGGGAATCCTTGAGAGGCTCTGGGAGCTGGTAAGCACCTCTTCACACACGTCTCTGTTAACTCATTCATGTGTCCAGTGAGTATTCAGAGTTTACTGACAACTGGGATAAACACTTTTTTTATTTTTTATTTATTTTATTTTATTTTTTAAGTTTTTTTCTTTTTTTTTTAAACACTTTTTTTTAAATACTGAGAATTTAAGCCAGGACTTTCACACTAAGCTACATCTCTAGCCCTTTTAAAATTTTTTTTTTTTTTTGAGACATGTTCTTTCTAAGTTACCCAGGCTGGGCTCAAACTTGCAATTCTCCTGCCTCAGCCTTCCAGAGTACTGGGATTATAAGCAGGTGCCACCATGCCCAGTTTCTCCTGAAGTTTGCTTTCTAGTGGGTGAGGCAGACATCTACAAGGTCATGCCAGGGATTATCAATTTTAAGTGCCATGAAGAAATATAACCTGATATGATAGTAAATCATGGAGTGGAGGTAGGGCCAGAATAGTTGTGGCCAAGGGTGTTGGTGATCAGACAAGTATTCCCCACACAAGCTTTCTTGACACCTGGACTTGAAGGTTGAGAAGGAGCCATCCGAAGATGAGATGGAGAGTGGTGAAAAATTTTAGGTGCCCCGGCTGAACAAAAAGAAAGTGAAATATGCTTAAAGGGCTGGGGTTGGGAGTGTTGGTGGTGCCCGATGAGATTAAAGAGAGGAATGGGCCAGGCGATGAAAGAGGTCACAGACAGGGTGTGAGTCGTTTTGGTTTCTAACACCTAACTCTTTTACCATTTGAGGGTGCCTCCCACCGTGTATGATATCTGTTGAAGACACAACCATTTTCAGACCTTGTGTGTCCCAGGCACAGTCACGGGCCTGCGTCCAGCTGGCCACTAACCACTCTGGGTCTCTGCATCTGGACCAAGAGATGCAAAGTGAAAGAAAGCGTTCACAGTTCCTCCATGTGGGTTTGTGTGGTATCACGCACATTATCTGGCACTCTGTCCTTCCAGACTATTCCTTCCATCTGGCCTCCAGAGCCCCCTCTTTTCCTCCTGTTTTCCAAGTCACTCAGGGAAGCTGGGAGCCCACTGTGGTCTCCAAAGAGCCTCCCTCTCCGTTTTGGATCATTGGGGGTATTCTAGTTTCTTAGGACCCCGCGTCTAGAGCGGCGAACAGGGATAAGGAGGCTGGCTCTCAGCTGAAGCGTGTCAGCAGCTGTGAAGGGTTCTACCCAAAGTGTGACAAGAATGACTTTGAACACCAATAGAAGTTTTTTATAGTTTGAAAATTACTTCTACATGATTTATTTGATTTTTAGGGCAACCAGAGAGGTAAGTATTAGTTTCTCTCTTTTTTGCACCAAAAAGAAAATGGAGTTGAAAGAAGCCAGGTGATTTTTCCAGTGTGATTTTTCCAAGGTAATTAATGGCAGAAAGAGTACTCGAGACACGACCTTCCGATTTCTTGCGAGTTGCTCTTTCTGTCACCCCAGGCAGGAGGGCAACACCTGGCATGTGAGAAGCAAGAGTGTAAATTTCATGACTCTTATGTCAGAAGCAGAAGCAAATCGCTCTGTACAAAAAACGCCCACAGAATTCCTCTAACTCTATGCTTAGACACACCACTATTTATACTGGAGAGGAAGTGCACATGGAAGAAAAGTTGAACAACCAGAGCACAGCATGTCTGCACATACTTCTCACCTGCAGTTAGGAATTTACAGGTTGGCAAATGTGCTTCGCTGCGAGATGTGGGCTAGTCGCTGGAGAAGCAAACTCTGAAGCTTGGCATTGTAATATCAAAAACAACAAGGACCAAAATTAGTCAGTGGAATAAACAGGCTTGGTGATTTCCAGCATGCTTAGCAGCAAGCATTTAGAGTCAGTTCATAAACACTGACATCAATACTTACCTTGGAAGATTCCAAGTAGCTCTTGGAAAGGTTCTCACACAAAGCCCAGTGTAGCGAGTAGAGCCTCCATAAAATGTTCGTTTCCTTACTTTGTTTCTAGTGATGTCAGAAGGCCGTGGAGATCTGTCCTCTAGATGGATGAAATGGGTCAGAGTACTTTTTTTTTTCTTCTTTCGGAGGCAGGGCTCACTAAGTCGCCCGGGTTGGCCATGATTTTGGAGCCTTCTGCCTCAGTCTCCCGGGGGCTGGGATTGTGGTCAGATACCCGCGAACCTGGCTTAAAGATGATGTAAAGCCCAGGAGGCCGTGGCTCAGGTCCGAATCAGTAAGTCCGCGGCCACGCTACGCTCAGAGACTAGAGGGCCGCCCATGGGAGGGGGGCGACGGCAGCCTCAGTCCCCTCCAGTCCTGTTGTGTGGCTGTGAACTCAAATGGCCTGTTCCACCTTCAGGGCTGTTAGAAGATAGAAATCATCATTTGAAACGAGACACACAGAAATTATTCCCATTTCTCCATTTTTGTATTATTTCTGAAAACCAACAGATAATAAAAATCAAGGGTTTTTTTTTTTCAAGGAAAGAAACAAAATAATTTTTTGATAAATAATGAGCATTTTCTTCTTCTACAAAAACCAAATATTTTTCTAAAAGGAAATTTTATTATCCCAAATATTTGACAAGAGCAAGCTGTAGGATTTTGAAGGAGTGTAGTCAGCTGTGTCGATTGACTTTTGAAGTGTAAAATAAACCTTTACTTAACAGATGTCAGAACTGTGACTTTGAAAGATAATGACAGTTTTTATAGTAGCTTGGTGGCAGAATTTCTAAGGAGAATGAATAAAGTTTTGGTGCCAAGTCTAGAAAAAAAATGACAACATGATTATTAACAATTGACTGAATTGAGGAAAGCAAAAATAAGTGTTTTAATGTATTTTATTAGATAGCACAAATTGCTCCATAAATACCAGTAAAATACATCTTACAAAAGGATAGGCTGTACCTGTGGGTAGGAATTAGAGTAACTCAAAGACCCTTCCTTCCTCCCAAATTGCCAAGAATGAAGTTGATTTAAAATAAATTCAAAAGCTTCAGACAAGGAATCAAACAGCCATGGAAGAGTTTTTAATAACTATGCTCCGAGTCTACTCCTCTCGCAGCAATAGCAAACACAGCAAACTTGGTGGCACTGACAAATACATTCCAACCAGGTGACTTTGGGTCAGCAACCACTGCGATACGCAGGAGTTTCTAAATTATTCTTCAGGAGTTTTAGCCAAAAGCAAATACTCCAGGCTCTGCTGGGTTCCCTTCTAATATCCTGTAATTTCCCTCCCTACCACCAAGCAACTTTTGGATGTGGCTCAGGCCCCGTCTTACCCTGACCTGCTCTCCTCCAGGCAGCCCAGTCCCCTGAGGTTGGATGTCTATTTAATGTCCACTGCACCACTCAGCCGTGGACAGTCATGCGGGTCCAGAATCTGCAAACTGTCCAGCCGCTGCCACCAGACATAGTCCCGTCCACTGCACTGTGCGTGCTGCCCAGATGTGCTCCTCAGGGAAGCCCAGCTCCATGCCGACACTTTGTCCTGTTCTGGAGATGTGACCCTAAGAGTAAAATCAATAACTCCAGGCAATTTTGCCTGAAGGCTGAACCCAAAATCAGCTTGGAATATCCAGCTTCTCTTTTTTTCCTTCTCTTCAGGGTTTTCCTTCAGCTTTTCAACCATACAGCCTTGGTGACAGAGGAATGAAAAGAAACCCACAAATGAGAACACTTAGTTTTTTATAATCTACTTCTCCTTAGCAGAGTAGGGTTTATTTCCTAGTCACATATTGCACAAATGGATGGATTAGGGAACCAGCTCTTTCTGTCTTCTATGTTGGTAACTTCTTCTCCCACTCTCATCCTGGGAGTCATCTGCCCTTGAGTCTCATAATGGGGCATTTTAATGACTTGCCCCCTTCCACAAAAGTCCAGCCCCAGGTTTACACAGGCCAGAGCTCCCCTTTGGATCTTAACAAGGAGGAGAAAGTTCAGAAGGGTTCCCAAGAGGTCACATGTATGGATTTTATGGCTTCAGCTGGTCATTTGGGCCAGGCACAGAGCATTTTTCCCCTTAAAGTATGAAAACATTGAACGGTTTATCTTTTTCTACCTCAAATAGTTTTGGGGACGAGGCAGAATAAAAATTGGCAACAAATGCTGTTTAATATACAAAATGATGAAAAAATCAGTTCTTGAAATTTTTATAGATTGTGAAGACAAAACTTACTATCTAACAATACATAATTATTAGAGGACTGGGTTTTAAGTGCTAACAAGTCATAAAATTCAAGTTGTCTTTAGAAAATTTCAAAAACATATTTATCTCTGGATTGTAAACAGCATTCCTGCCAGCCAGGCTTACTATAAAAATATCATACAATAACACAAAATTTTAGATTTGTCTATCTTTATAATTTGTTTTTGCATTTTATGGGAGAGTTATTAACACGTAATTTGCAAATGAACAATGCATCTAAGTCCCATGTTACTGGCCTTTTGAATTCTAGTGTGAACAGATTTAAAGGTTTGCTGCTGTCAAGAATATAGGAAATTAAAGATGAATATGGTGGTTTATGTTCTGCTAATGGGTTCTTTTTGTCAATCCACATTGAGATGTAATCTGCATACAACATAGTGCACACACTGCAAGTGTTCAAGAAGTTTTGGTACACTTGTGTGTCTGTGTTTGTTTATGTCTGTCTTCATGACTACCGCCTCAGTCAAGACATTTCCGTGACCCCCAAAAGACTTCCCTGGTACCCTTTTTTGTTACCATCATCCCTCCGGAAGCTCCTGAGCAGAAATAACTGGCCTGGCTTTTTCCACTATAGATTAGTTTTGCCTGTCTAGATTTTAGTTTAAATGAAACCACAGAACACACAATCTCCTGTGTCACACTAATCAAGAAAAAAAGGTAAGGACGACATTTATCAATACAATAGATGAGGGGAACACTATTGACCCTACAGATATTGAAATGATAGGAGGGCAAATACTATGAACAACTGCAGTGTTTTGGCCACTGGCACTTGGTGATTTTTTGAATGCTTGGATTAAAATTGACAATCTTGATATTTCATTTCTGTTTGTTCCATTTGTTCTTTGTTTATTGGTTTCTTCACTTTCTAACTTCTCTGGGTTTAAACAATCACAATTAAGTTTTATCTCTTCTATTGAATTGTTACTTAACTTTATTACTAGTTGTCTTAAAAGCTACAAAACACAATTAAAAATAATTTGTGTCTATCTTCTAATAAATCATACTGCTTCATGACTCGGGAAAACACTTTATAATATAGAGTGCTTTAAGTACAAAACATTGTTACTATTTTGGCCATGAAATTTTATCTTTTAGAGCAATTAATAATGAAAATAAATTGTTCTGTATCTCCATTTAGTCCATCTCTACTGTTCTTCACGTCTTCATGTAGGTTCTGGTTTCTGACCTATAACGATATTCTTCAACTTGAAGAGAGTCTTTTAACATTTCTTACAAGTCTATCTACTAACAATTCATTGATGGCCTTGGTTTTTGTCAGTCTGAGAAAGTCTTTGTTTTCCCTTCATTCAGAAGGCTACTTTCTCTGGCTGTAGAATTCTGGGTTGACAGTGTCATTTGGCACCTTCAAGATGTCGTAGACCAGTCTTCTTCCTGGTGTGTTCTCTCTTACCCTGTTTCTCTGTAGCTAACGCATCTTTTTTCCTTTAACCATCTCCAGATTCTGTCGCTGACCTTGATTTTCAGAAGTCTAAATAGAACGTGTCTAGAGCGGTGGTGTGTGTGTGTGTGTGTTAATTCATCCTGCTTAGAATTCTCTGGGCTTCTTGAATCTGTGACTTGGATCTTGGATTTTATTAATTTTGGAATATCCTCTACTACTATTTCTTCAAATATTTTGGTCCCATTCTCTTTCTGGTCTCCTGGAATTTCTATTAGGCACCCTTTTAGCCATTTTATGTTGTCTGAAATTCTCGAATGTTATGTTCTGGATTTTTTTTTTCCATTTTACTCTTTTCTTCCTTTGCACTTTAGTTTGCAAGATTTCTATTACTCTATGTTCAAGTTTACTAGTTCCTTCGCTGGCTGTCCAAGTCTACTGCTAAGGCCATCAAAATCCATCTTAATCTCTCCTCCCGTGTTTTTGAGTTCTAGTATGTCCATCTGATTCTTGCAGTTTCCTTCTCTTTGGCAAAATTGTACAACTGGTCTTACATACTGTCTAAGCTTTTCTTTAGCATTCACATTTTAATCAGAGTTATTTTAAATTGCCTGTGATAGTTTAATGTCTATATCATGCTTTTGACTGGCTTTGATAATTGCTTTGTATCTTCAGACTTTTTTTTTTTTTTTTGCCTCTTCTTATCCCTTATAAATTCTTTTTGTTGAAATCTGAATGTGTGGTGGAGGACAAAAGTACATGTCTTTCCAGCCAGAGACCTTCAATGTGGGGTTTTATATTAACGTGCTCAGGAGTTGAGCTGGGTTTGAGGTCCGCTGCTGGTATGTCATCTCCAGGGAGCCATGGTCTCAGATTCTCGTCACTATACTTTGTTTCAGGTGAGGGTTTTTGTTTTGTCTGTGTTGACATTCTTTCTTCAGTATCAATTTCTCTCTTGACTTTGAGTCTTCCCTCTGTAACTGTTGCCCGAGGAAATGTGTCTCTCACAGTAGTCTGCCAAGGGCTCCACTTATTCAGTTCCTCTTGGCAGCAGTTGGGTGTGGAGGAAGGAAAGCGCCATCCAGGCTGTGGTGCCGCCTGCTAACCATGGGTCAGCTCTTGGCCATGTGGCATTTATAAGTACCCTGCCTGTCTGCCACCTGGACTCCTGGAGCCTCTCTCAGAGCACACTTTTACTGTTTTCTCTTCCCTTCCTTCATCTTCTGTGGATTTTCACCAGCGCCCTAAGCTGACACTTTTTGCTGTTCTTTCCCTGACTATTAAGGTTTTTGTCTCGTAGAGGAAATGAGGGAGATGGGTTTGGACAGTTTCATCAATAGCTAATATCCGTCTCCCCGAGTCATGGAGCAGAGAACTTTCCTTAGGAGTCTCCCTATCTTCTCTGTGAATGCCTGGCAGAGTGCACAGAGAGCAAGAGGCTGCCAGTGCCCTGGGGGTGGGGCCAAGAGCAATTCACCAGCATTTCTAAACTTACCCCTCCATGGCATCTCTTACTTGACCCTCCGTGGCATTTCCCTGGGTAAGCAAATATTTGATAGCTGTTTCTCCCTGCAGGCCCTGGTCTCTCCTCAGTTTGGTAGGTTTTTTTTTATTTTTCATCCTGCCATGTCAGATGTCAAATGGAGTCAAGAAAAAACAGTAATTTTCTGTTTGGTTCATTTAATTTTTCTTATTGTAAGGGTAGAAACAATGTGTTCTCCAGTTCTCTATATGCCTTTTTAAAAAAATTTATTTTTATTGATCCGTGTTTGCAGAATTTAATGATTACTTTTTCATGAGTAATTTGTACATGTACATAACATATCTTAATTATTTTTCATCCCTTCCTCCCATTTATCTCTTCCCTTCCTCCCTCAACCTCTTGGTTCACTTCCCCTTTGCAAAAGATCTATCTCCCTATTTCCTATTATCTATCTTTTATTTTGCTCTTTATTTATATTTGGGGGTCTTCACATAAGAGAACCCATACAATAATTAAGCTTGCATGTCTGATCTATTTCACTTAACATTATGGTTTCAAGGTACACGCATTTCCTACAAAAAACTGAAATTTATTTTTCTTTATGGCAGAGTAGTACTCCATTGTGTATCAATACTACACTTTTTTTATTCATTCTTCTGTTGATGGACATGTGGGCCACTTCCAAGATTTAGCTATTATGATTTGTGCTGCTATAAACATGAGTATGCATGTATCACTGCAACATGATGTCTTTAACTCTTTTGGGAAGACATCTAGAAGAGAAAGAGCTTGGTCAAATAGGATTTCTAGTTTTAATTTATTGAGGAATCTCCACACTGATTTCCATAGTGGTTGTACTAGATTATATTCCCGCCAACAACATAGAAGTTTCCTTTTTCCCCGCAGCCTGACGAGTATTTGTTATTAGGTGATTTCTTGATGATGGGCATTCTTTTCTGAGTAACATGGAATCTCAGTGTTATTTTAATTTGCATTTCTCTGATGGCCAAAGATGTAGAACATTTTTTCAGGTATTTATTGGCCATTTGTACTTCCTTGTAGGAGTGTCTATTTATTTTGATGGCCCATTTTTGATTTGGTCCTTCACTTTGGGGGATCTTGTTTTCTGAGTTCTTTATTTATTCCTGATATTTGTCCTCTATCCAAGAAACATATGGCCAAACTTTTTCCCATTCTGTAGGTTGTCTCTTGGCTCTGTTGGCTGTTTACACTACTGTGCAGAAGCTTTTTAATTTGATATGATCCCATTTGTTGATTCTTAGTATTATTTCTTCTCCCACTGGGGTTCTGTTCAGAAAGACCTTGCTTATGCCTATGTATTCAAGAGTTTTACCTATTTTATCTTCAGATTAATTGTTTAGCTGGCTTAGTATTTGGTTTTTCTGCTTCGAATTAAGCAGATTAAGTATTTTTGCTTTAACATTTATACCTTTGATTCATTTTTATTTTAGTGTAGTACCTGGTAAGAGATATGAGTCTAGCTTCAATCTTCTGCATGTGGATAGCCAGTTTTCCCACACCCATTTGTTAAAGAGGCTGTCTTTCTCCAGCATATGTTTTTGACTGCTTCTTCAATGATCAGATAGCTGAATGTGCCTGGAGTTGTTTCTGCATCGTTTATTCTCTTTCATTGATCCACGTGTCTGTTTTTGTGCCAGTGCTGTTCTGTTTTTATCACTGTAGGTTTGTAGTATAACTTGAA
>PVJO010017455.1:0-39173 GCA_004026905.1 Hystrix cristata | reverse complement strand
GCCACTCTAACTTGGACCAGGATGCTTTCTAGTACCCTGCAAGATGTTCTAAAGTATACGGTGTAACAATGAATTTAAAAGAATCAACCCTTTCATTAGAATTTACCATTTTCCCAGCATAACTAGGGATAAATTCCTAAGTACATAAAATACTTAAAGAACCTTAGACACTCAATGCCTATCCATGACTTGATTTATAGAAGGATTTCGAGATCTACTTTTTTAAAGTTTCTGCAATTTTTAAAGGCCTCATAAATAACTGGACTTGGATTTTAGAAAAGCATTAGCAGTATTCTCCATTTGAGTAGAAGTGTGCCCTTGTAACAATTTTTTTCTTTCTTCTCTTATCTTTCAGAAAATGTTTCACTACAGTATCATTGTTTTTCTGCTTCCTAAACATCTATATGGATTCAAAAAGTTGTATTATCCACTAAAGATAAAACCCTTCTACTAGGTCTGCCGACTATAATTCAAGGAAATAAATTTAAATAGACTTCCATTAAATAAATTAACACACTGTCAACCTACATTAATCAAGCACATATATGTGGTTATTTTTCCCTAGGAAACTTTAACCTCCTAATGCAAGAACGATTTGGAGCCCCTACAGTACTTAACACACGACTTTGATAATAAATTGAATTTCGAAGGAATGATTTTACATGTGGCAAATAACTTTCCTGTATAAGACTGATGATATTTGAAATGCAATAACCATTGATCTGGTTATCTTTTGAAAATATTACCAGGTAACTTTTTAAAAAGCTAAGATTCCAATTATTTTTAATTTCTCCTTCCCTTCCTCCCCAGGACTACAGGCCTGTGCCCCCATACCTACCTTAATAATATTATTTAGGATAGAGAAAGGAGAAAACATCAAGTGTTCAAGTGTAAATATGTCCGGTAATGAAGCTATATCAGTATGCCGTATTTATAAAGATATTATGTGGAAAAGTATATAAAACAAATGAAAAATATGGAACTCAAAATAAAATGTTCACTTTAATCACCATGACACAAAATAATTAAACATATTTTTATGTTAACTCACTCATAAAGGGCCATGCAGGAAATTTTGAATTAGTATTTTAATCTTAAAATAGTAAATTATTTTTCTATAATTATACTTAAGTATACTATTTTCTAGGAGAAAGGTTTACAAACATTATTTCTACTTTATTCATTAGTTTGCCTACTTAGATTTGTTGCTTTTATTTTCAGTGAGCATGCATTTTATAAACAGAAAAAGCCTATAAAACAAGAATGCCCATACATCTACTATAATTCTAAAATAAACTGCCAAAGGAATAAACTATATTCAATTAACAATCAATTGCTTAACGTGGCAAAAATTAGCATTAAAACCTTCGCATCACTGAAACTCCGGCCACTCTAGAGGGTGGTGCTACAGGCAATTACGTGAGGTGCCCTACATGACACACAGGGCAGGGCTGGTGACCGAATGTTCTCAGGAACAGTCATTTAACAGGCATACTAAGGATCTGCGGTGGGCTACAGACTTGCTGGAATATAGCTCTACCCTTCACATACCTTCAGGACATCTCTTATGCATCGCCTACACGTTACCACAAAAGCCATCCTTGATGTATCGGAGAGAAAGGAAGCAAAGACATGAAGATGATCAAAAGGCCCTCAGGTAAGAATGTAAAGTTGATCAGGGCTGTTTATCATTTTCTTAATAACAAAGGTGATGGCACTGAATTAAGTAGACAGTTTGCCATTTTTTGTACCCATCTCTCCAAAAACTAAATGTTCTCTTTTATAATTCTTGTCAAAGCTGGAGCTATTCTAAAGCAATTCCTAACCAGCTGCACTTTCCTGCCAGAGCGTCCCAGTAAGCACTTAAAGTCCGTTTGTGAGAGGACAAGACTAAGTGAATTCGATGCTATTAAAACTAAGCTTTCATAAGAACAGCATCCTCTAATTCATTCTATCTGCCAAGAGTCTCTTCCTGTGAAGCCTTCTTCGCCATCAGCATAATCAGTACCAAAGCAAGAAAAACAAAATCTCTTCTGTACTTACAGGGAACAATTAAATATATCCATGCACTTTATCTAAATGTCCTATTTCGCTGTTTCAGTATTTCTTTCACATTAGTGGGGAATCAATTTCTTTGGTTATTTGGGTGCTACTATGCAGTCATATGCTGCATAACATTTTAGTTAACGACACCCGCACAGGTGACACTGGTTCCATAATTGCCCAATGATGCTGCAGTCATCACAGTTTGTAAAAATGTATGGTATGATATTGGCAGTGACGAAATCACAAAAGGATACATCTCTCAAAAGAGATCCCTGTTGATGAATGACCTAAGATGACACTGAAATTATTCACCCTGTTTAATGGATTTTTGTTTTCAATATGTTGCTATTCTTGCTTTTTTTTAAAAAAGACTCAATAATTTTATCCTTACTTATCAGTCATATAAAATAGAATGGGAATAACATTTTACCTATTAAAGTTCAGTTGCAGACACCTGTCCTGTATTGGAGTCAGCCTACAAATAATTTCATGCATGTAAGTACAACATGTCAATATGACAACGACTGGAGTCCGAAACAGAACTATAGCTCATACTTACAATCTGATTTTCCTTTGTTACTTTGATAATTAATAAGCTGTGACCATTTCACTTCACATAAGTAAATCCAAAGGCAAATGTTTATACTGCATTTTATCTGTCACACTGGGAATAGACCCCTTTGGATATTAATGTACATGTTAATAAAAAAGGAAATACCTCCATCAGAATGTGACTAAATTATTATTATTATTAATCCTTTTTTTTTTTTAGTTGTTTGAGAGATCTTGCTATGTAGTTCAGGCTGGCCTTGAACTCACTATGTAGTGATCTCACAGCGATGCTCCTGCTTCAGCCTCTTGAGTGCTGAGATTGTAAGTGTGTGCCACCATGCCCAGCTCCAGAATACAATTAAACAGGGAATGGAAAGATTGAAACTTTCCATGTCTCTCTATATCTGAGATATTTTGTAGTTATTAGATAACGTTGAATTGTTGTTTAGGTCTTACAATCTGTCTGCTAATTAAGAATCCTTGATTATTTAAGGGATTATTCCTGATTTTGCCCTATAGACTGATGTGCCAATAGGTTAACTTATTTTTTTCACTCAGAAATATACACACACACACACACACAGAGGCACAGATCATATGCAAGTAACTGGATCTGTAGGGGTCTTCTGAAGTTCTAGTAAGGAAAATAATTTATTCCCTCAATTCTCAAATTCATATATCTGAGATGTAGTACATTTAACATATTTTAGTAACATCTAGAAATATAATTCACTTGGGAGAAAGTTAAGAACATAACATACTGATATACAGTGCAATGAAGAACAAAATTTGTAACATGGCGCAGTGAGGCTAATTTAACCCTTTCTAAGAAAATAGTGTTTTGTATAAACTGAATTCAATCTAGGAGAATGACAAATACACGTATTTATAGAATAAGAATAGTCAAAATCCAAACATTTTATAGTTGGCATTTGACAGAACTGTTATAAACATTTCCTCTTAAAAATTAGAAAGTTCAAATTTAAAAAAAATTGGCAAACTTTTTCACTTAAAAATATATTAGCTAAATTTGTCATGTATCACTTACTATACTAATATTTACAACTATGCTTATGTATAGTATATGCCATATTGTAATTTCCAAGGTATTTTCTTATGAATTATCTCAGCTGTCACTACAATCCTGTAATGTAAATCTGTACAGATTCTACTGTATAGGAGATTTATTCCTGTGGGTTTAAACAGTTAAGTGATAATAAAGCTTTAGGTTGATTAAAAATTACTTCTAAATCACTCACAATCTGAGATTTGTGGTAAATTCTTTTAGAGACTTGAATTTACTTAAAGGTGTTCATACATAATAAGAATTAAAGAGAGATTTAAAATAATCCTTCCATTTCCACCCACAGGGAGCAAAAACCTTGGAGCTGCTCACCAGTCCCCAGTCCACTACACAAAACCTCTCCTGGCTCGGCTCGCTGCCTGTGTCCCACTCTGTGGCGGGTGCAGCCAGAGCAGTCTTTCTAAATCACAGGCCGATACCGTGTCGCCCCTGGTGAAAACTCTTCGAGGCGTCCCATCTCCTTCAGAACGACTGCAAACAGACCAAGTCTATGATGCAGTTACTTGCCTACCCTTTCACCTCAGCACTGCGCCCACTCTTCCTTCCTCCAAAGGGAGCTCAGTTACTCAGACACATTCCCTCCCTCCCACGCTTCTGTCCACCTGTGTCTTCGCCTGTAACTCTTCCTCACATCTTTATCTGGTGCATTAAGGTCTTGGCTTACACGTTCTCCAAGACTTTCTCGCATCTTTTACATTTGGTCAGACGTTGTTGCAGCATCTTTCTGTACTAGAATTTATACTGCTTTATTATGATCTCTTGCTTTAATTAACTGGTTCCCTTCTTGACTATAACAGCGTGAGAAAGGCACTGTGTTTGTCTTATATACTATGGTCTCTCTCAGGACCCCTGACAGTATCTAGTGATAGTAAGTGCTTAATTAACTTTTGTTGAACAAAAAATACCAGTATCAGAAAGTCTTTCAAAATTTTGATTAAAGTACCTTTAAACTGATAAGCACTGTAGACTCTAAAGCATAATTTCTTTAATTTATCAATTTTATTATTTGTTTATTCAGCCAGAGATAAGGTTAAAAATATATACTTAAAGCATTTTTCCCAGAAAGAGTACATTTAGAATGTGCATGACAGAGAAAAATGATAGTATTATAACACTAAACTCCTTTGAGAAAGTAACTTCTTTGAGGAACAGTTAGTTGTAAAATGAAAAACAATTATTAAAAAAGGATAATGATGATCAGACTCTTTTTTAAACTCATCTCCACAAAAAAAATGTTACTCTTTTGCTAATGATAATAGCATTCTCCTTTGTTGTTGATTTCTGAAGAGCAAAAGAAGCCAGGATAGCAGGGGTACAAGGCACAGATACAGGCCCTGAATTGATTTCCTGCTCATTCAAACCCCTTCTCCTTTCCTTCCTTTGCAAATGCTTTATGAATAGGAAAGACACGGAAAATAGAAAACAGGTGAATCACAGATAAATCATTACCAAGTGTTTCTGAAGAACTCAAATCCTTCCAAAACAAAGAATGCTAACTGGTAATTCCGTTGGAACGGAGCCACCCAAGAAGTCTCTGAATATGCTACCTGGTTGTTTAAAGTGACTCTATCAACACTGGATGCGCAGAAAGTAGAAGAGAATATCATCTTTTAAAAGCAAAGCAATATGAAATATCACCATTACCTGTTCATAATAGTGGATATTCTCCTCAGCCATGTCTGTAAAGGCTGACTTGATATCATTTTGCATATTTTGTTTCCATCTTTCCCAATCTGCTTTCAGGGCATTATTGGCACATTCCACTTTATCTTCAAGTTTTCCAATCTCTTCTGTAAGCTGAAGTAGGTCACATAGAGAGATAAATTATCTAGATAGTCCTGCCATGCAGTGAATTCACTGATTTTAAGTAGAACATTATATAATCAATTTAAGGTAACATTTTAAAAACTCATCAGTTTTTACATGTATACTTGTTAAAGTAAAAAGAACACTGCTTTATGCCGGGACTCTTGGGTCTACCACCTGCCACTGACTAGCACATGGAAACGAAGGAAAAATAAGTTACACATTATCTTTTTTTAACCAGCACTCTTGTCATCACTATCATTTCTGATAATAATATTTATGCTAAAAGGTATGGTTTTGCTCACTTTAGCCTCCTTGCTACAAGCCTCATTTTTCAATTGTTTTTAACCGAAAGCTCAATTTACTGACACACTGTAACATCTATACTACATAGTACAACCTGTAGGCCCAGGGGATTAACTCGTGCAATTGCACTTAAAAATAGTGACAGGGGTAGATGAATACTTCAAGATGCCTAATTGCTATCTCAAGATGCTTGAGTCAACAAGGTTAGTGTATTACTTACACCCACCCCACCTTACCCACCAAGCTCTATGCATGGACTTCATTGATTTCTTCTTCATATTTGGGATATGAACACATATTGTTATATACACATACGTTTATTCATATATCTAGCATACATTTATTAAATCCCTTGTCCATACCAAGTATTCTTCTAGGACCTACAGACTCACAGACCAAAAATCCTGCTTCTACCACAGCTTATGTTCTTTTGGGGAGAGACAAACTATAAACAAAATAAAATATGAACTATCAGCTAGTAATAAAAACTATACAGGAAAATGAAGCCAAAAGGCGGGTAGGAAATGCTGCCATTTTAGGTAAGATGACCAGGGAAAACATAAAACAGTATCCTAAGGTCTGAAGTAGTTGTGAGTGAGGCATGGGATCCTCCACAGAAAAAGCAGTCCTGGCAGAGGATAGAAGGCCGTGCCCTGGGGGTGAAGCATGACTGGCTGCTCCAGAACAAGGAGACTGGCTGGCCGCAGTGAAGTCAGGAAGAACAGGAGAAGTTCCAGGCAAGGAAAGGAACTCAGAGAAGCCACGGTGGCCAGATCACAGTGAACCACTACACAGTGCATGGTAAGGGATAAGTGAGACCCACAGCCAAGAAGACCAGGCTCAAACGACACACTCTCTCCCATGTTCCAAGGGGCCTTCTACACTGACACTATCTTGTGACCGAATATATTCATAAAAGGCCACTATTTAAGAAGATGTCGTATTTGAAAAATGTTGCAAGGTGAAAACATCTTAGACTCAATAAAACATAGCTTCTGATGCTTGCTTAAATTAACTTTTTTTAAATATGAAATTTCACTTCTCTGTTCTTAATTCATTGTGGTCATGTGTTTTCTCCCTAAGAAAATACATATATACATATATATACATATATGTATATATTCATCGTACATATATCTATAGCCTATATAGACCATATATACATATATATGTTATATAATATATACATAAACACAAATGCCCGCGCAAGATCTACTTCAGTAGTAAGACTGACTTCCATGATTTTCTGTATGTGTTTTTTGTTTTTTTACTTTCCTGTTTTGTTTCTTGGGTAGAAGTCTCTCTATGAGGCCATTTATTACTTTACTGGTATATTATTTAGAGCAATTATCTTGAAAAATCTTAGAGAACATTTCTAACTGGATGTTAACTGAATCATAATGACAGGTTGTGGGTGCTAGAGGGTAAAGTAAAAGTAAAACTGTTAAAAGGCCAAACTCAAATAGGATCTGGTTCTATAGAAAAGCTCAGAGGCTGTTAAGAAGCCTCATTCCTGGGGTTGCTGGATAGTCTTATCACTTGCATAGCCAAACACAGATTATTGATTAACCTAGATCTTGCATCTAGTATGACAAGGCAACACACCTACTACAACCACACTGTAACTCTTTTTTGCTTTGGCTTTGCAGTCTAAATCTGCTATGCACTGGAGTCTATTAACTGGCAAAGAGTCTCTCCCACAGTATCAAAATATTTTACTCTCCTTTCCTTCTTGATGAAGCTTAAATGGTGTCACTGTGATAACAGACTTATAGCAAAGATTTTCCCCTTGTTGATCTGCAAATCCCTCTCATTAAAGCCCTTGGAAGTGGTGCTCAGGTAGGTGGGTGGTTCTATTCTGGCCAAGAGCGACTACGTTTGTAGAAAAGAGGTTGCTTTGAAATCACTCTCATCTACAGAGAGAAGTCTGTAGCTTTATCAGTGTACTACTGGGATTATGGGGACAGACAGTGAGTTCCCAACCTCAGTTTAAATCCTACTTCTGTCTTTTATAAGCCATGTGACACTGTGTAAGCCTATCTGTTCAAAGTCCTACTTTCTCCTTCTATAAAAGGAACATAAAAATAAAAACACTCATTTCATTGGAATTTTAAGAAAATTACATGAAATTAAAAACATGACTAGATTCACATATGGCCTGACAATCTGACTATAATTTCACTATTCCCACCACCACTATTAGCTGGCGAAGCTAGTGCTGACCCCTCTCCTTTCGGTATCTGGGCTCTGGCAACATGGCACCCTTCTGCTGGTGTCCAGCCCTGAAGTCAATGTCTCGTGCTATTTCTTAGTCTCTTCAGTATAGAGAGTGATAAATATGATTTAAATACAGATGATCAATTTATATCTTTTGTGGCTATCTCTGAGTACTGCTTTTCTTAGATAATTTCATTATTTCAGGTGAAAAAGGAGAAAATGAGACAGGTAGCTACCGTAATGAATTCTAAGAATACCTTCAATTCTAAGAAACACTAACTGATAATAAGCTCAAGGCACCTAATTCAAAGACTAATCTGGACTAGATCTTCGTAACAACTTGTAGAAGTATAATTATACTTTGACATCAAGGTAGCAATTTCTTTGGTACAAGGACCACACCTTCTGACTGCCCTCTGTGCAGGCTCTGACAGAACAAGCTAACTGAAGCAGAAGAACGAGATGTGTGAGAACTATGGTGGCCCAGGGAAGCCCCTGTAGTGCTCCTGCGTCCCTCCAACGCCATGTGGATACTGTTAACAACTTTCACCAGGAGAAATTCAATTCATGTTCTCTACTGCAAAACAGCATGGAAAAGATCTGGATAAAGAGGATTTAAAGTGTGCGTAACTCTTCACAATACTGGCAGCAACTGGGCCTCCTCCTGTCAGTGGAAAAACTGAAGGAGCAAGCAACATGTTTTTTCCAGTAAAATGTTGTAATACCAGAATACGTGATAATATGTAATATTATACAATATAGTATACAATCTTCTGATTATAAAATAATGAAAAAAGGTTTATATTTAATATCAAGGCTAATGGTTAATTCCTAGCTTCAGTTATGTTCAGCTAGAAATTAACCACACAATTAAATGAAAGTTATTAATACTGAGAGCACAAACAAAAACAGTATCATCTTCAGATATGACAAAGCTGAAATAATGGCAACAGCAGTAATTACGACTACTTAGTGCATTTCTGTTATGGGCCATTGTTTCAAGCTACATAGTCTATGTGTATTATTTCACTTAATCTGCACAAGTATGTCATAAACTGAGCATTATTATCTCCCCATTACAAGCAGGCAAACTGGGAGAAAGAACGGATGGAGACTGCAGTTATTTGGGGCATAGCAGGGATTTGAACTAAGATCTGCCAAAGCACATGTTCCATCTCTACTTGCTGAATAGGACCAAGCATGGGGCTAGATGGCCTGTGACTTTCAAGGCTGGACTGATTAGGCATTTACCTTCAGAAATCTGTAACAGATTAAGCTACATATATGCAAAAATATAGCAAAAACCAAAGACTATAATAATAGGCAGAAGCTGGGCATGATAGTGCATGCTCGTAAACCCAGAAACTCAAGAGTCTGAGGCACAAAGATAGCCATGAGTTCAAGGCCAGCCTGGGTTACATAGTGAGCTCAAGGCTGGCCTGAAACACACAGTGAGATGCTGTCTCAAAACAAAACAAATAATAATAATAAGCAGAATGTGAGACATAACATTACAGAAGAAAAACAAAGTGCCATATATACAGGATGGAAGATTATTTGATTGTGGGGTCGGGACATTTTACTGTTACTTCACTGTGTAGTGATGAGGGCGTGGCAACAAGGAGCTGAGAGTAGGGCAGGCAAACAACCACAGAGATCGTGTGCTGCACAGTGACTAGAGGACTGAGTCGGGTTTGGTGTCTGCAGTGGGCAAGAAGAAACGTAAGAAATCCAGCAGGAAAGGTGGATTAAAGAGTGACAGCGAAAAGATAGAAGTGATACTGAACCTGAAATGGATTCTGCAGAAAAAGCAAGCCACTGAAGGTTGGGACCAGGCCAAGGCTGTACATCAGGTAGATTCCTGAGGCGCGGATATGTAGGGATGGATGAAATAGGAAGAAGGGGGGAAGGAAAGAAACCAGTTAGTCTGAAGTGGGACTAAGGAGACAGTGATGACTAACAGTGGGGAGGATTTGGTTCTCTCCCACTCAGCCCTCACCCTGCAGCATTCACTCAGCATCCATCTAGTCTATGTTAGGAACTAAAATAGAGGCGGAAGAAGTAGACTTTACCTCATGCACCCTTGCTGACAGGGAGAAATAAAAAGCAACTGGATAAAGAAAATATGAAAGGCATTTTGGGCAAAGCAAACCGCAGGTGTAAATTCACAGAAGCATGTTTATTTTGGAGTTTCTCAAGAACTGCAGGTGGCTCATTTGGGCTGGTACCTAGAAAGTGAGCAGGGGTACAGTGTAAGATACAGTGATACAGACAGATGGCTGTTAGGTCCTAGCGGAGTTTTCGTAGAGGTGTTTAGATTTTAATAAAAGGTCAGCAACATCTCTAAAGGAGTTTAAGATAAAGAACTGGAGGGCGCTAACATGAGCCAGATTTCTGATACCAGAGAAACCGAAGAGACAAAAACGTCAGAGGCAGAATGAGTACTCTGTCACCTGTCTAGATGCGGCAATTAGGAGGAAAGTCTGTGTCCCAGAGAGGGCGAGCTGGAAGAGCAGGTAGGGCAGGAGAAAAGGCTCGAAGGCCACAGTAATAACAGGGACAGACAGTCACTGTTCCAAACTGCCCTGCCTTGCCCAGCAGGCACATACTTAAATACACATTAAAAACCGTCTAGTTTCATATTGGGCATAAAACTTCAATTTTACTTTTCTATTACTTTTATAAATTTAAATGTGCAAGGAGATATTTTTACATAACTACAACCATCAGAAACAGATCTAATGGTAGAAAAAAGTTAGATAAATCAAAGCAAATATGATTCTGGTTTGTTTTGCTGGGGACTGAATCCAGGGCCTTGAGTGTAGCAGGCAAATACTCTGCCACTAAGCTACCTCCCCAACAATTTATTGCTTTTTAACAAATGGTTAACTCAAATACAAAAAGTACAAATTTTTTCATGTAAAAGCATTTTTAATTTGTATTTACTAACTTTATAGAAAAGACTAAAAAAATGACATAACATTTTAGAGTCTTACAAGATAGTAATTTTTTTCCTGGCATAATGTGATCTTAGAATTATGTATATCATAAATATCTATTTATAAACATTATGAATATAAACTGTACCTCTCATAAGGGTAAGACAGCAAATAAAATAATAGATTTTTTTAATTATAAAAAAGAATATACATATAAATATCTAAAATATTTTAAAATAACCAAAATTTGGAGATGAATTATGTAAAATGAGATTACCTGTATACTTATGAACTAAATAAAGGTAAATCAATGGAGACAGAGTGTATTCATTTGATCTAAGTATTGAAAATAATTGGGATTGTCTTTAGAGAGATTAAACCTTACTTAAAAGCACTTAAGATTCAAGTTCAACTTTTTGCTGCTATTTCTCTCAATATGTTTCCATTACAGAAGCAAGAAAATTCAAATATACCAATATAAACAATTATTCCTTTTAATTCTATTAACTTTCTCATATTCTCTTACAAGTAGTTTCAGAGAACTATATTTGGACTTTCTAGTAGAATGCATAACTACTTAGGGATTACTTTACAATAGCTCTGTGTTTGGCAAGGACTGTAAGAGCAATTAGCTTTTTTTTTTGGTGCCAGGGATCGAACTCAGGGCCTTGCGCTTACTAGGCGAGAACTCTAACCACTGAGCTAAATCCCCAGCCCAGCAATTAGTTTTGGAGGGAGAATATAAAAATGAGGAACCATCTACCCCGTCAGGTGAGTAACATCATTTCTGCTATTGAGAAAATGACAAACAGGCCTGATCAACTTTACCTTCTTCATTGAAGGCCTTTTGATCATCTAATATCTTTCTGTCTCTAACTCAGCAAGGACAGTTTGCTAGTGCAGTAATAGTGAGTAGAGTGCTCACAAGAGATGTCTGGAAATGAGGACGAAGGACAGGGTTAGTAAAGGGGGTTATGTTCCAGGACATCTGTAGCAACAGCTGATTCTTAGCACACGCAGGTGTGCTCGCTTTGGCAGCACATTTGCTTAGTACATGCTGGCTAAATTACCATTCTGAGCACCTACTGTGATCAGTCCCGCCTTGTGTGTCACATGCGGCATTTCACAGGACTTTCCTTGTAACTCTTGGAGTTTCTTTTCTTTCCCTTCAACCCAGCTGCACTAACTTTCAATAACACAAAGTTAGGATTTGGCTTGTGACATAGGTCCTTGTAACAGTACTTCGTCAACAACTGTAGGTTAGCTCTCATCTATGTTTTTCTTCTTCCAAATTGGAAAATTCAATCTAAATATTATCTTTTACATAAAATTTAATTTTATTTTTCCATGCTTTTTCACAATCTATTCTCCAACAAAATGCAGTTTCTTATTACCTTCAATAGGAAGAAATTAAAAAATAAATGGTGCAAAATATTCATCCATTTAATAAATCTTCATCTCGAAATGTCTGCTAAGTGCTAGGCATTGGCTCGGGCCTAGGACCAAGGACACAGGGATGAATACAGACGGGAAGGTTCCTTCCACTCAGGGGCCACAGTCCAACAGTGATTCAAGGTCCACACTGCGTTAGGCATTCCTTTTTATCTCCTCTAAACAGCTGACTTAAGACTCTAACAATGAGTTCCCCCTCTCTCCCATAAAATAAAGAAGTACCTTAGGACTTAATTTTAAGAAATTCAGTGTATATGAATTTAAAAATCCCCCCAAAATGAGATGTATATTCATAGTCAATAAATATTCCTTATTGCACTAAATATTCACTTGATGGAATTAAGGTACACATCGATAAGGGCACTCAAACAAATATAATCAACTCAGATGGGGTGACATCTGCAGGTCCAGGACACCTGTACACTCCAGCGCACACCTGCCTGTGGGGAGTACGACATGTACCTCTCAGAAGGGAGGGTGCAGCACCTGCCTGAGGGGTAGGTGCTTTAGGTTCCAAAACTTGGATTCCACATACGCTAGCCATTTGGGCAGCTCCACTTCGAAGAACTTTTCATTTTTCTCAGTTGCCTTAAGGTATTAACAAGTTGTTTTGGCCTCTTCCTTTCGTGCTTGCACCTTCACAATTTCATAACTACACATATAGATTAATGATATAGAACACGCAGTCTGAAGTCCCACAAGTCCAAATGCTAACTCTGAGACCTCGGAGGAGGTAGGTTCATTCGCCAGGTGCAGAACCAAGTACTCACTTCATAAAATGAGTACTCTGCATAATGTACTAGGAACACACCCGGGATTTAAGCACTCGGCACATGTTAAGGGCAGAGTGGTACCTGGGGTGATTATGAAAGATTATTTAAGGCACAGAAATGTCCTGACAGAATCTGCTCTCCCATCATCTGTCGTAGGCCACAGACTCTGCCAACAACTTGCACAAGAAATGACAGTCACAATGAGAACAGTAAGCTATCTCATTAATACCTCAGAAATGTCCTCCAAAGCTCCATTTTTGCCTGAGACAGTTGGTGGCTAGACTGGACAAACGTCTTAGAGCAAAAAGTCTAGGGAAGGCTACTTACTTCATAAGACCTTTCTCCAAATCAGCCTACAAACTACCTCTATTTTAAAGAAATGAATTTCCATATCATCTTAATAAATCATTTCTAATCCAAGGAGTATTAACACCTTGCATATTATGGACTGATAAAGCTCTGTGGGAAAATATGCAAATGAACATTTCCCTTTAACTCTGAAAGTATTTTAGAGTATACTTCCTAGTAATTCAAACTGCTATCTAGTAAGATATGAAAATTAAAAGCAAAAACAACCACAGAATTCCAAACATCACTGTGAACCTTTAGTTTTTCTTTTACTAGAGATCAGCTTTCAGGAAATACATTAATTCATCCCACAACTACCTGCTGAGCACTTACCACATGCCAAGTACCATGCTAGCCACAGTGTCCCTATGTGTAATGTCTTCCTTGCTTTCTTACTCAATTTCTGAAACACTTCCTTCATAAAGGCAAACCGTATTTAACCTCAAAAAGCTCTCTCTAGACTGATGCATCTGCCCAAGACCAGTAGGGAAGGCTCAAGTACATATGGAATACATCTTTCTCAATCTGGGACTTCTACACCCACACTGATACTGATGATGACCTAGAGTGCTGGAAAACCCATGAATAAATACGGTACGAACTCATTGTACATATTTTACAGAGGTCAGAGATAAACATTTTTAAATTAATACAAACATAATATGGGATAGAGAATTTACATGAAATGTTCAAGTTAGAGACTTTAAAGAAACTTTGGTAAGTCTAAGACTTAGCTGGGTACGTATCCCAGCTTTTACTTTAGAAAGAGAACAACTCTCCTGGTAAAAATATTGGAACTATAAATCTGCTATAAATGTGCTAGAAGCAAATCTGCTTGGCTGCTGGACTGTGGGTATTTAATGAATAACTGATACACATTGGCTTGATGATTCCAGGGAAGGTAATTGCCATGAATACCAATAGTTGTGTCAAAGTATCACTTACAAAAATTATGGGTGGAAAAAAGTTTCCCCCTACAGTTTATTTCCCTAGGAATAACTAAAAGAGTGATAGAAGAAATATCCAGTTAAACTTTTTTTTAATCCCTGTTTTCTAGTGCTGTTAATGAACAATACAGGGAAGATTTCACCACCATCTCTAAGAACCACCCTGTTTCCTATTTAATCATCAATCCTTCATCACTTTTCCCTGATATTATAATCTAGAACTAGTGGCAAGTAAGTATCCCCATCCTCACGCCATGGCTAGCTTTATTCACAAGTACAACAGTAAGGTCATACGGGTAGCACAGTTAAAATTCAGAATTCCTCCAATATTATCACTGATCCTTTCATGTCTAAACAACGTGTAAGAGCTGCTGCTAACGCAAAATTACAAGAGTTATTTCTTCATTAACAAATAAAGGTAATTTCACACAAATTAATCTAGAGGATAGAAATGGAAAGTGTCAGGCTCATATAACTTTGATATGAAAACTGACATTTCTGGTACAAGTAACAGGAACTACAAATTAATTCACATGATTTGTAAACATGAAAGTCTTAAGAAAAAAATGTGAGCAAGTTAAACCCAGCAACTGCAAATGTGGGCTATCCCAGAGATCCAAGGATGGTTAAAATGAAAAAAATATAAATCACCACAATAAGAGAACATAGAAAGAAATCATACAATTATCTGAATAGACATAGAAAATCATTCAATAAAATTGAATACCCATTTACGTAAATGAACCTCTTCTCAAATAAGAATAGATATAAATGTCCTAATTTGACTAAAAATACTGTATATAGGGAAAAACTATACCATTAATGATAAAAAAGATCTTGAAGTATTTACAATCCAAGGATTTTTCCCACACTAATAATATTATCATCAATTTTATCAGCTTAATAACAAATGAAAAAATAAAAGGTATAATTATCAAATAAATTCAACAAAATTACTAATATGCACCACGATAGGATTTCCTACACAGAAAAAAGACACTGTCTATAGGTAAATCATTAAAATGAAAAGTGATTTGAAGACTGCTGAATATAACGTAAATAAGCAAAAGTTAAGTTATATCAGTATATCAGGCCAAAAAAGGCAATAAATGCTTGAAAACATAAAATTTAAAAGTTTTGGTAAACACAAACCAAAAAATAAGGTATTTAAAAATAAATGTTCTTTTAGAAAAAAACTTTTAAATATTAAGAGATTTAAATAGTGAATTATTTAAACAATTCTTGTATTTTAAGTCTTCCAGTAGTTCTCTTTTTAAAATTTGGCTTAAACGAGAAGCCAAATACTCAGATACTCCATCCCAGTCAGCATTTATGTACAGAGTAGGGTTTTTCCTTCTTATTCTCTATCTTGGTCTCTCTCTGCTCATTTCCTTAACATTCATTAGAGCTCATAATCAGTAAGCTCTGCCTGGGTATGTGTGAGGGGTCACATGTCTACCATTTTACTGTAATCCCCACTGCTTACATTATATGGAAATTTGGTACATATTTGTAGGCTGCATAATTTTAGGAAAGTGAAATATTAGTGATGAATTTAGGCTTGTTTTCTCCTAGTTTCCAAGAATTATTTCTTTACATTTATAAATACGACAAAAATTTAACATGTGTATATACCTACACCTCAAGGTATTTATCACCAAAATGTCTGAGCAAAGTAATATAACTTGAAGAAGATAGTTATTCTTACTTTAAAAATATCTCTGTTTTTCTTTCTAAATGGCTTCTCTATTATTTCCTTTTAGGGCAAAAAAAGAAAGCCCTTAACCATTCAATATTATTTATTCAAATGCTAAAAATTTCTCTTCACAATCAGAAAAGCTAGGAAATTATCATTTTGAAAAGTTCTTGAAAATAACATACCTAAATAAAAAGGTTTAGATTGCCACTCCATCAGGAAGACAATAGAAAATTCAAAATTTCAATTCTAATCTGACAGCTACCTCTTCTCAACAAGCATTAATTAAATTGCAGGGGAGAGATAAGAGGGTTCTTAACAATAAAATTGTATTATTTTCTGATTCATGAGAGAGGTAAGATGTGTCTGAAGAAATTAGATGCTTAATTATACAATGCTGCTGGAGCGTACATGTGATCACTAAGTCGTACTTTTTACATAATTTATAATATACACTTTTCCCAAAAAGTAGAAGCCTCTCTCCCTGAAACCTATGGCCGATTTTCTTACCCAAATGTGACTTGTTCAGTAAAACACAATGCATTTTCTAAAAGTGACAAACTGAGTCACAAAGCACCCACAGACATAGCTGATGCATCATCGTCTTTCCAGCCAGCACCTCCAGCAGCATTAACATCCCCCCAACCATCCAACCATCATTATGACTTCTCCTTACGCTGCAGGCGTAGGAAGCCAATTATTTAAATAGGAGCATTCTAGGAAATGAAGAGATTCCCTCTGAATGTTCAGCACAAATGAAATATGGTAAATACACATTGAAGGAGAGAGGATTCACTAAAAAAAAAGAAAAAAAACTTTAAAAAAATGGTATGGCTCTTTAAGAAAAAATTCAAAGTGTTTTAACTCTTCAGGTCTGATCATTTTCTGTATTTCTTTCTGAAGAACATAATCTAGGACTAAAAAAGCAGTATGCCGTAGTGTGATAGCAATATACCATTTTGCTATTAGGTTTTTCTGAGGATTACAGTTATTTCAAAGCCCAAATCTAAATTTACTTATTTCATAGACTTTCACAGGTCATAATGTAATAGTTTTATTTCACTCACTATTTAACAAGGCAGTATCTCACATAACATCTTATTCACTACTCAGTATGTTCCTTTAAAGTAAAGACTACTTTTCCCAGTTTACCGACAAGAAAAAATGAGACTTACGGAGATTTAAGTGATTCCATTTTAACTCCTGCCTAAAACCCAGTCTCTAATTTTTGATCCAAACCCACCCCACTAAAAGCCTCCAAAATGAGGTGGATGAATTTTAGGGCAAGTACCAGACAGCTCACAATGCTGCATATAAAACCTTTTGTTTATATTCAAATCATTGAGTTTTCAGCATGTACTTACCTGCATAGTTTATAATATGGATAAAATATATATAGTAAAAGTAAACAGTTATAAATAGAAATGCATATATATTGGGACATATATCAAAAAAGCATTTACTTAAATGATGGAACATATGCTACAGTTTGGATAAGTGTCTTCTGAGGCTTATGTGGTAAAGGCTTACTCCCCAGCTGTTGCACTACTGGAAGGTAGTAGAATCTTTAAGAGGTTGGATCTAGTGGGAGCTCTAACGTCATTGGGAGTGGGCGCCTGAGGAGGACTGTGGAGTACCAGTCCAGCTCTCCCGCCCAGATGCCATAAGGTGAGCGTCTTCTTCTACCACATGCTCACACTCCAATGCAGTGCCTCACCACAGGGCCCAAAACAAAAGGGCCAATTGACCATGGACTAAAGTCTCCAAAACTGTGAGCCACAGTAAACTTTTCTTCCTTCTAAGTTGATTATCTTGGGTATTCAGTCAGTGACATGAGGCTGACTAACTCACTGTGTAATTTAAAGTCTAGCGATTCCCACGCTATTTTTGTGGTAATACTGTGTATATTATATTTGCAATCAGGTGAATTCTTGTGATGTTTCTTTCAGATACTCATCTCCTTTCTACATCAATTTTTACAATTACTTTATTCTAAACAACAATTTTTAACAACAATATAATTTAACAATATAATATCTAAATAATAATATATTGGGAAGAAATATTAGCCTGAAGCAAACTCAATTAATAATACTTTCAGATACATATAATCCACTGGTGAAGTTAGGGAGAGGAAACACAAACAAAAGACTAATTATTTCTGAAAATGACCTCATAATTCAAGTGTTTATCATTATAAATATTGCAAGGTTTACTTTTAAAAGCACTACAAAAAGACAATGAATGGGAATAGACAAATCCTGCCACATACAAAACATACTCTAAAATCCCTAACAGTACGGTCCTGTAGCATTATCTAACAGACCAAGTGAACAGGTAGAAAATCTGAAAACAGTTACATGTGACAACAAAAATTGAGTATATTTCAAGGCCAACATCACAAATCACTAGAGAAAACACAATTATTCAATATACACCTTTGGCAAACCTGAATAGTTATCTAAAAAATATACCCAAACCTCAAGTTTATAACCAGAATCAACTGCAAATGGCACAAAGATTTAAATGTAAAAAAGTAAATTCAAAATGCTAACAGAAAAAACCATGAGATAATTATTCTCTCGCCTGAAGTAGAAGGGGACTTGGTAACTCATTCTTAAAACTAAATCCTTCAGATAAATCTGACTTATAGGATTTATAAATCTGCAAAGCAAAAGTCAGTATGAAAAAATGTAAAATATTGACAAAGAGTAATCTCTCTAGTAGGTTCTTTAAAATCAGAGAAAAAACAAAAATAGGAGGAACTCAAGGACAAAAAATAGACAATCACAAAGACAGAACAAATTTTACTTAAACATAAAAAACAATCTTCAGTTTACTCATCATAAAATAAATAGCAACAAAACCTACAATGGGATACTACTTTTCATTTTTTTCAGATGGCAACAAGTCTATTGTTTGATACCACTGATAAGGCTGAGGGTAGAGGGCACAGAAATAAACAAGCTGCTGAGGATGTAAACAACTCCTCTCCCTTTGGAGAAAAATGTGGTGGGAACAATAGTGTTTTGAGCCCTTCCCATTTGCTAGGTAGTACTATTCCAAGCATGTTATATGGATTAACGCACTTAGTCCTATGAGGTAGGTACTACTATTATCTCTACTCTGCAAATGAATGAACTGAGAAATTGAAAGTTAGCTAATTTGCCAAAGATCACACATTTAGAAAAGTTATCAGAAACACCCTTTGATTCAGCAATTTCATTCTTAAACATTTCTTTTACAGACCTACTGGAACATTTACAAATTACACACACGCGTGCACACACACACACACAGACATCTATATATAAAATTCTTCAGTAAAGGACTATTTAAAGTAGCAAGATTACACATAAATATTTACCACCAGAGGTCAAGCTAAATAAATTCTGGTATATACATATAACAAAATATCATGTAGATATAAAAGGCCAATAGAGATGATCTGTAATACATGGGACAAGATTTAAACAGCAAAGTGCAGAAATCTTTATAGTATATCACCTCATACATAGAAAAATCAGAATATCCATTTATATTTGTTCTCTAGCCACACATACATATTTTTTTGTCTTCCATAAACCTGGAAAGCTACAGAAGTCACTAGCAACAGCATGTACAGGCCCTGGGATTGGGAGGACAGGATACGGGATGGGAAGGAGACTATCCACTAACAGACTTTTCTAAGTTTATGAATTTTGAACCATGTGACTAGATTATCTACTCAAATCATTGGTTTGCTTTGTTTTTTAAAGCAACATGCCAACTAGTTACCTTGGAGATCAACAGCATACATCTATAGGACAAATGAAAGGTGTAAGTTCCTAATACATAAATGAGAGAGTATTAGATGAATGAAGTGTTAAAAATGCACATGACAGTGGACAAAGCTATTTTAAATAATCATTCATTCATATGTGTGATCTTAAACATATATAAGTAAGTTAATCCAAATATTGTAAATAAAAATTTTGCCATTGCTTAAAAATTCTTATCTTTTGGTGCAGTCTGAGCTAGGAAACTTGCATCAGGACAAGCAAGCTTGCATTCGTACTTCTACATGGGCTAAAGATTACTATGTCCACTAGCTCTTTCACCATCTGATATATGTGCACACCTCTTTCATTTCCTCTTTTATGAAATACCAATAATATATCCAGCATTTTTCTGGTGCAAGAGTCTCTGGCAGGTCTTCTTAAATATTAAGAGTTTATTTTAAATCAATTTCACTGATATCTCTATCCACTTCCTTACTAATTTTAGATTAAAAGCTCTAAATCAGAGGGCCTCGGCAGCAACAGAATCTGCCTCCTAGGAAGGACAGACTCTTCGGAAATTGGTATAATTTGAAGATTACTTTCATCCTCTGCCCAGCCACATTGTTTCTGAGAACCACTAACATACACGAAGAGAATATTGTGCCTCCTCAACTGATTTCCTACCCTCCTTTGAATATGTATAAGGAAATATATAAGACAGGTCAACTTAATCTAAAATAAATAGTCATCCCTAAATATCCAAGGGTTCCACATCTATGAATTCGACTGAGAACCAAAAATATTCAAGAAAAAGAAATTGTATCAGTAGTGAACACATACAGACATTTTTCTTGTAATGATTCCCGAAACACTCTAAGAACTACTTACATAACATTTACATTGTACTAGGTATTACAAGTAATCTGTAAATGATTTAAAGTACACAGGAGGAAGTATGTAGGTTTTATATGAATACTGTGCCATTTTATATAAGGGATTAAGCATCTGCAGACCATGGTTCCCCCAGAGAACCTGGAATCAGTCCCCCGTGGATACCAACGAACAACCATACCAAGCAAAATGCCAGTGTGCTGGGACAAAAACTTTAAGTCACCAATAATGTTTTGCAGCAAAAATGGCAAATCATTTATCAGAGATGCAAATACTAATTGGCAGTAGTTTTCTGAAGCACACTGCTAAGAGTTTTTTGAGAATCTTTCTGGGTTCAGATGTAAAGTTCCACAATAGACTAGTGGTTTCTGCCGTGTGTAAAGGAGAGGCAATCTATTCATAAAGGTTTCTGCGAAATATAGTTCTCAAATTTTCAAATACAGTTAATCACACAACATCTGGAGTCCTTCAGTAATTCCTACGAATGTAAAGTTGACCCAGTAACTATTTCTCTGTGTCTCAATTATCGCATTCACAAAATAAAAACAGTGCTTCCACTTCATTACATTTTGTGAGATGTAAATGAGATAATACAGTAGATTAGAACACTGCCTGGAACATAGTAACTGGTTAAGAAATGTTAGGTATTATTATTAATATCATCAATTAGTTTAGCATAATTTGTTGATATGATTAAAATATAATTCACTGTCGCTCCTTAGGGAGAATTGTGAAGCAATTTCAGTCCTACATAATACCCAGATCATAACACTTTTTATGCTCAATTAAATTCTGTTAAATTTAATATAATACTTAGAAAAAAGAAAAAAAGAACTTCAACTGTCTGAGGTCATTATAACTCTACATATTCCAAAGTATTTTCAAGTTGCAATTTTCAATTTCTTTCAAGTGGTTTTTTTTTTTGGTGGGAGGAGGTTAACAGACAAAAGCACCAAACTCTTAAAGGTACTTTTTGTTTTGATTTTAGTAGCAGGTAACTGTCACATGCCTTCTAATTTTCTCATCCTTCTGGACTCTGACTACAGCTATCGGGGGGGAAAAGTCTTTCTGAGAGATCGGGGGCACAAGACCTGGTTATAGTTCTGGGTGTGCTGCTGTAAGTAGCTGTCTAACTGTGGCGGAGCAAGGCTGGTGTCTGTGCCGGTCGAGGAAAGGAAGGTAAAGGTGTGGTGACCTGGACCAAAACGTCAAAGCAACAAGGCAAGTATATAGTATAGTATCTGCAGAAGGAGCCTCTAGGGGAAGTAACAAGCCAAGCAGGATAAGAAGGGCACCATACAGGAGTGAGGCAGAAGAGCAGGAAGAACAGAACCCTAGAAAGGCAGGTGGAGGCTCTCGAACTGGCCTGGCCAGGGAAGGCTAAAAGCCTCCACTCAGGGAAGAGGAGGGCAGGAGCTATGAAGACTGTTATATACACCAGGGTGATGAAGTCTGGGGACGTGGGAAAGATAACGGGAGCCAGCTTCTCAAAAGGAGAAATCTAGAATAAATCCTTCTGATAACAGGACTAAAATTGGAGTCCAATGGTATGAACTCATTTTTTAATATACAACTGGTCCTCTGTGTGCCTGGGTTCTGTATCTTTGAATGTTAACTAAATACAGATCAAACATGTAGAATATTAAAAAATGGCATCTTTTCCTGACTTTCTAAATAATACAGTATTAACAACTATTTACATAGGATTTACACTGTTAGGTAGCATAAATAATCTAGAAATTATGTGAAGTATACAGAAGGATGTGCATAGGTTATATGCAAATATGCCATTTAAAGTAACAAAAGGGACTTGAACATCTGCAAATTTTGGTACCCAAAAGGGAAGTGGGGGAGTCCTAAAATCAATCCCTGACAGATACCAAGGGACAACTGTATATAAATAGAAAAACCAATACTATACTGTATTTTTACATAGATATAAAAATGAAGGATGCAGACGTAGCTTGGAGGCTGACTACTTGCCTAACACGCTTGAGCAAGCCCCTGGTTTTAGATTACCAGTATGTAGTCTGTAATACTTACTATGTTTATACTGTAACTTACCAGAATTTTCAGTAACACAAGTAAGTTCTAGATTTAAAAATGTTAATTCATTTTCAAAAGACTTTCTTTAAAGTAAGCATTATTTCTGCCTGCTCACGGATAAAGAATAATTAATAACTGATTAAAGTCACAGTGTAAGTAAAAGTGAATCAAAGCCGTCTCCAGGCTTCTGACTCCCACTGTGCTGTTGCCTGAAGCACAATCAAATATTTATTGAGTGCCCAAGCAGGGCTGGGAGTGAAAGAGATATGTATGACGGATCCTCGGGACACATTTCTTATTTTTTAAAAAAATGTTTAAAGTAACAAGAAATTGAATCTATTTTGAGTTTCTGCATAGGACAGCTCTTTAACTACTATATTCATGACAGGCGAATCCCACAGAGAAAACTACAAATCCAAAGGACACCAGAAGTAGAATTTCTTAAAATCTTGAGAAAAAAATGACTAGAATTTTAAACTACTCCTTTTACCATCTGTTACTTTTTCTGATGTGGTGAAGGCAGTGAAGAGAGAAAAAAAAATAAAATTTCTAGAGAAAGATACAGAGCTTCCAATCTTTCTTTAGAAAATTATCCGCCACAGTGTTACACTGCCTGTCTTTCTCCACAATCTTTCCTTGTCTTTTCTCTTATCCCACGCTCTCCTACCACAAAAACACATAGGCCTTAGTCAAGCCTCAAATTTATATGTTCTCTTTGCAAATTAGTAACCTTTAATATATGGCTACTTCCCTAAGCAGATTTAGTTGGTGAAAATTCTGGAAGTAGGATGATATTTTTCACTTCACTCTCAGATTTTTCCTGACTCGTTTTCTGTGTAACCATAGGAGCCGTTCAATACTCAGGCTTGTGTTCACAACAGACACACTGGTGTTTGCGCATCTCAAAAGAAATAACTAAAAATACATGTTTTGGGGTCACATATACATTGTAAAATGTGGTCTCTGAGATGATCTGGGATACTTCACCTCTAGTTCCCATTTCTTAATTTGCTTCGGACTTGCTCCATATTAGACTTCAGATTTCATTGGATTCTACCAGTGTAAAGTCAGTAAGTAGAAAAAGACACTAGCACAAAGAGAAGAGTACAGACAAGGGAAAGTCAGCAGTGAAGTGGCCCACAGAGAACACACTCACCAGAGAGAGGGGCTTTGGACAGCCTGGTAACTAAGGTGAAAAGTGGGTTATAAAGTGGAATCCAAGCAGGTGACACCAAGGTGTGAATAAGCTCCAAGCACAATGTTCAGGAGAGATGAAATTCTACTGCTGGTGCTAAGATGTAGACAAAATCTTTCTCAGGAGTCCTCATAAAGGAAATATATGAAATATTCAGTACTATTGGGTGCTTATCATAACTAGATTTATGGTTCTCCTTAAAATGTCCTTCATTATATACCATTGATATAATAGCAAGTATACTGTATTAATTAAATAATTCAATGGGAGTCCCAAACACAACATTTTGATAGCCTGCATAAATTCAGATACATCTAAAGTATCTAATCAATTGCTGAGAGTGAGCAGATAAGGCAAGTAAGGTGGTCACTATTCAGCTCAAGCTAGTTGTCTCCCTGTGTCTCCCCTCCTCCCCTTCCCTTCCTTTCCCTCATTCTTCTTCCTTTCCTTCTCTTTCTCTCTCTCCCTCCTTTATTGTTTCCCTCCCTCCATTCTTCATCTCTCTCTCTCTCATTCTCTAGTGGTCTCTCAACAACACAGAAGTCTAGAAGGAGGACTACAGATGCTACTTCCCAAATTCTGAGCTAGAAGAATGAAATGTACAATATGTATTTCTACGAAACTTCCTCTAACATTCTTCATTAAAATAAAAAGCATTATTAACCCTGGTTAACTCTGGTTAGGCACTGGGCCAAGGGTTTCAATTAGCCCTATAGGAAGATGTCACCCACATGGTTTGTAGCTGAGAAAATTAAAGCAACACTCTCAAAACTACAAGGCAGTAAGTGGTCTCTTTGCCACACAGTGCTGTGGTTTAAATCAAACACGACTCTGTAATGGAGATTCAGACCTTATATTAACTACTTTCCAGTAGTCAATTTAAGTAGTTGCTCTACTTAAAAATGCCAGGGGCACACGAATAAATGATAGAAGGGAAAAAACCCCAATGCAGTAAAATTCCACGTGGAGATACCAAGCTCAATAGCATCTTGCCCACTGAATAGACAGCTTTTGTTTGTTTACTGCTATTGAATCAAGTATTCATTATTATTTTTTCTTAATTTATCTTTTACAAGTTTATATAAATAGGAGCACACTGACTTTTTTCCCTCCCCACCCTGAATGACAGGACAGCCAGAGAAGGGACAGGGGGACATGAATTTTAGGCACTTGCTAGTACTTTCTTCTGGGAAGAGAAGGTTGGCAGGCCCTCTTGGTTACAGTATTCATCTACCCAGACCAAATTCCCAACCAGTCGTGTGTATGGGAATCCAACATGCTACGCTGTGTATATGGGGCAGGCATTTTTTTAGTACTTTTTTAACCTGGAATCCATCCACCAATCTCCTTGTTACCCTTGGAAAAGCCCAGTTTTTTCAAATACCTACATGAGGGGGTGTACTGTGGCTAGTCTAAGTCAATTCTAATTGTCAGATTCTCATCCTAAGTGACTAGTTTGATTGACTTTTCACCCTCCTGACTGAGACCTGAGGAAAAGTCTGCCGGCTGGCCTCTACCACAAACTAATAAAAGGAAATACGTAAGAAAAAAGCCTCTTCTCCTAGTGGAAACTGTCATGTTCCTCACTGCTGCGTAAGCAGGTATATGTGTAGCTGTGTGTGTATGCTCGTGTGTCCACGCATGACAGTCACATGCAGACAAACAGAAAAAAAGAGAAAAGCAGGTCATATTAGACAATAAGGTCTACAGAAACAATAACTTTGTAGAAAGGTCACGGTAGACAAGCGGGCCTGCAAATACCTAAAAAAGAGGCAACCTCCACCCCCTACTATGACAAAAAGCTCCCTATGTCAATACTATCATTCTTTAAAGTTTCCGAATTAAAGAGAAGGCAATCTTGCTCTTTGCAGTTTTTAGTACACTAGGATCATTACAAAAAAGATAATCACCATTCGAAGATGAGAGTAAAACACTGGTTCCAAAATAGCAAGTCATACAGAGAAAAGACCAGCCCGAATAAATTTGGTATCTGTTTACATCTACTAAATGTGGCTGTATGCAAATTCACATTATAATGATCTTATGAAAATGCATATTTTGCTCATATAAAGATACTGCTAAATAGCTATGGCATTATATCTAGATCCAAACTTCAGAGTCTATGTGCATATTGCTAAATGTCAAGCGTATTCATATTCATTTATACTCCAATGCTGCTTTGAGTGGAAAACTATAAATCATCCATTCAAAAATAAAAATAAAAATAAAATGGATATGCAGCATTATGTAGCACCATAGATGAACTTTATTTATTTTACAGTTCAGTAGTAAAGTGAATAAGCATTTTCAAACAGAAGCTCTGGCTGAAAACTTACAGCCAAACTGCAAAATCTGTAAGTTCCTCCAAGTATCTGAGCTTTCCTCATAATCCCACTTCTTGTAATAGCTTTACTGCCAGTCAAATTCTCTATCATAGAATAGTATCTATTTCATTGAAAATCTTCTTCATTAGAGTACATAATGCAACTCTCACTTTCTCTTGAACACTTGCCCATATGTTAATTCTGTATCAAATTGTTTTTAATAAATGCCTCAAAAACAAAGAAGTAGTTGGTTAAAATGCTGAGCAACTCACAGTAGATCTAGTTAGTTCATCTTATGGGACCAATTACCTACCAGTATCTGAAACCATATAAATTTTCTTTACCAGATACTCCTGCATTTTTTGCTCATACAAATACACTGCTAAACAGCTATGGCATTATATCTAGATCCAGATTTCAGGCTCTGCACATATTCCTCACCAGACAGTCCTGATTCTTCCATCATCACCAACGTCTTAATGTTAGAATGTGACAAGGGTCAAGTTTAGCCATTCTTTTCTCTTCCTTTATGACCTCAATTCATCTCATGGATTTAAATACCATCTATTTTCTAACAGCTTCAAAAGATACATACCCAGCAGGGCCCTCTCCTAACTCATGGGTTTTTATATGTAATCCCCTACTTAACATCTATATTGATACTGATATTTACAGGTACATGAACTTTATATGTCCAGGTCTGATTTCCTCATGTTCTGCATTAAACTTGTCCTTTCTAAAGTCTTCCCCATCTCCAATAATTTCAACTATTGCCTTCCAGTTTCAGCCCCAAACCTCAGAACCATCCTTGATTCACCTCATCCTCTCCTAAACCACTGCCTACCAAAGAGCAAACAGCGTTTTGTACAAAATATACCCAGAATCTGATCACTTAACACCATTTACACCTGGTCCAAGCAACTACATCTCACTGGAATTGTTAAGAACTGCTCTCTAGCTCCTGCCTTCCCCCGCCCACACACACGCCATGTTGACATCCTCCTGTGCTTGTCCACAGCACAGGAACCCTTTTATATCTTAGGACAGATCCTGTTACTCCTGTTAACTGTTCTCTTCCTCCCCAATTGAGAACAAAGCCTTCTGTGCCCCTACATGATCTAACCCCCGTCTGCTGCCTGACTTCATTTCCCACAGTCCTCCACATGTGCATTCTATGAGAGCAACAGTGGCCCTCTCACCTTTCCTGGAATGTGCAGATGTACGTCCCCTTTGCCCTTACTGTTCCTTCTGCCTAAAAGACTTTTCTCACAGGCACTCACACTACTTAACCATAACCTCCTTGGTCAGACTCTCTTTGACCTCAAATTTAAATCCCACCACTATCCAACACTTTCTTCCCTCCATATTTACCATTATACACGTTAATTAATTACTCCTCTTTTTCTCTATCCACTGGAATGTAGGCCTTATGAGGTGCTGCTTCCATGACTGCTGTTCCCAGGGCTTAGAACTGTGACTTCAAGTAGGTCCTCAATAAAATCTATTCAATAGCTTTTGCTGAGTACCTCTATGTTAAATAGCATTTTTGCATGATGTGAACCTGCGTATCTCTGAATTTCTTTTTCCTTTCATAGTCTATAGCTCAATTTTGAAAGTTACCATCTGGCCTCCTTACCAGCTAGATATGTCAGAGTTATCAGCACTGCTTCTCGTAGTACAGGGGACGTGGAATTTATCTTCCACCCACACTCTCTCAAACTAACTCCCCTCTCCAACTCCAATGCTGCCTCTTCAGTTCAGATCTCACTGGGTCCTTATTGCCCAAAGGACAAAGCCCACTCCTCAACTGGACAAGTCAGGCTCCCTGACCACAGCCCTGGCTTACGCCACGCGGCTTTGTCTTCCTTCTCTCCTGCTCCCATCTGCTGATCCGGTTCCCTCAATTTAGTATGCTTTTTTGATCTTCTACCAGTTTTAATATTGTTTATTCTACCTAAAATATTCTCTCCTTTTCAATAAACAGTTCCTTAGCTGTTTTAATCTACCACAAATACTACTCCTATATAAGTTAGCAAAATAATAGCAGCTAATAACAACTGAATGCTTACTCTGATCCAAGCAATTTACTTGCATTATAACAACTAATCCTTAAGCAAAAGGATATTAATAATTTCCTCAATTATATATATATATATATATATATATATATATATATATATATATATATATATAGTTTAGGAAATTTGTCCTGAGTCTCAGAGTTGAAGAGTTGATAAGTAGATAAGCTAGGATTTGATCCTCATTCCATTTAATTCCAAAGCCTAAAGAACCAAACTCTAAAATGACTTCAAACGAGTGTTATGACTGTGTTTACTGAGTACAGGTCATTTCGAAGCCATTAACTGTACTGCTATGAGATAAGAACCACAAACCACAAGCTAAGCAGCAACTGCTTTACACAGCTACTCAGGTAATACATCAAGGAACTCACTATCAAATATTTTTTTCCATTGGTAGAAAAATGCATAATTTTTGTATATGTTTGTTTGACAAATAAAAGTACCCCAGTCGTCAGTAGTAAAAGTACCCAAGTTATCAATGCTCATTACAGTACACAGTTACAAACAAGGTAAAAAGACCACAGTATGCCACAAAAAACACATAAACGTCATCTGAAGGTGATCCTTATATATTAAAAACATGTATGCATATATATGTGTGTATGTATGCACATATTCATATATACATACATACATATATATATATATATATAAAATATGAATATGAGAGAGAAGAGATCCAAGAAATAGAGGGAGGGGAAGGAAAGGAGATTAAAAAGGAATAAAGGTACGTCCTATATATGTACCAGCTCCTCATAAATGAATGTAATCATTGTGTACCACAAACATATACCAATAAAACACTCATGCACAAGTCATCTGATATATTCAACATGACCTCTGGAATGTGTAATATCACTGCTCCTTCTACCTGGTAATTATTATGCTCCTAATCTTTGCCCTTTCTTGGTCGAGCTTCATTTCACTGACTTTTTCATTTTGAGTTGCTTCACTGGCTGTGCACATAGCATCCCACCCAGAGGTGACTTTGATGGAGCCTCTGAAAGCGGCCCCAGCAGGTCTCCATAGAAGTGGCCTGGGGGTTGTTTCCAAAGTGGCCCTGTCTGAGTTGCCATGGTAAACAACCAGGCAGACTGCTATATTCAGTTTTCTGCCAGGGTCGCCATGGTGACTGCAAAGGACTGCTCCTTAGAAGGACCTCGCAAGGGCGGGTTTCCATGGTGACCCTATCCTGCATATTTCTAAGCAACTTCCCCTCAGTTGTTCTGTGGCCAGTCATGGCAGATTCATTGTCACAGTAATTCTGGAAGGTTTTTTCCAAAGACACCATAATAACTCACAGTGATTTGGCTATGAAAAGGCTTGTAAACAATTTAACCATTTGAAAATAGGGACATTCACAAATCATTAAATCAGTCCCTACACATGTTAGGAAGGATTTGTTTTGATAAGTAATAAAAATAACTACAATAATTCTCTTGTGTGTTTACTTCAAATCTTAATTAAAAGTATCTCATAGAATACAAAATACTTAAAATTTCAAATTTCTTCAATTTTATAACAGCAATTAAGTAGGCACAAACATAATGGACATGACACACATAAATGAAGTCATAATGTACAGGATGATCAGTATTTTAAAATGAGATATCAAGGACATTTTTGTAGAGCGAAAGAAAAAAAATGTTGGCAGGCCAAATTAAAAATATGTAATGTATACACACAGAATACAATTACATATTTTATATAAGTTTATAGACATACACACACACACACACACACACACACACACACACACACACACATATATATATATATATATAGAGAGAGAGAGAGAGAGGGAGAGCTGGGAAATCCCAGCTTATTTAGACCTATGCCATTTTTTTCTGGGCTTTTGTGGTTGTAACAACCCCAACTAATTTTCTTTTTATTTTAAAATGTGTTACATACATGTACCAACAATAAATGTAACCATTATGTATTTCAAACATGTACTAATAAAAAAATTCTCTTCCTTTCAAAAATAAAATATAAATATTGGCCATTCTCAAGATGTTTTGTTTGCTTGTTTACTTATTTATTTAGAGACAGGGTCTTGCTACGTAGTTCAGGCTGGGCTCGAACACTAAGTTGCCCAGGCTGGCCTCAAACTCATGGCACTCCACCTGCCTCAGACTCCCGAGTGCTGGGATAACAGGTGTGCACTGCCACATCCAGCTGAAAATGCTTGTTTGCAAGTCATGTTATTATTCTCTCGGAACTACACTTCATCTAGTATTTAATCAAGAGCAAAATTGTATCTAATCACTAACTTCAATCTTTAGTGTTATCTAACAAAAAACAAATTTTAAAGTTCAAAGGTACAATTGAAGTTTCTATACATGCGCCTACTCTATTCTGCTCCTTCTAGGTGACAGGGAAAAAACACATATACATGCATATAAATTTCCTCTTTGATGAAATGAGGTTTAATCTTGGGTCCCCACTCTTCTCTTCATCTTTTTTTTTTCTTTTCTTCATTTTAAGGTAAAAATAATTATGAGTTTTTCCTTTTCCTCCAATTCTATATTTTCTATTATTTTCTCTCACAGATTTCTTTCTCCCACTCTGTCCACAACATCCCACCACTCCGCACTCACATTCCATTCAGGAGAATAGCATTTTAGTTTGGAAAATACATGTAATCGTGAAACATGAGGATAATTTATAAGCACTTGTTAGCAAAGTGTCAGTTTTTGCCCAAAGTCAGGTCTGCAGAGACCTCTTGCCTCAAGTCTTCCATCTGTTTCATGGATCAGAGTAGAAACTGTGATTTTTCACTCTTTCCCTAAATATCTATCGAGTGCCACGAGGTGCCAGGCCCTGTTCTAGGGGCTGGGAACGCTTCATTGAACAAACCAATACATCCTGCATTAAGGTGTTTAGATTATGGAAGTCAGAGAAAGAGAAAAACTTTATAAAGAAAATCAACTAGGAAACCATGTGTTATGTCAGAAAATAATTAAAAGTGGGGAGCAATTAAAAATAGGGAGGAGGGATGGCAGTCTCAGCCAGTACACCACAGATTTAGGAAGCTCTGCAGGGATTTCCCTCGCTCACCTGAAGTAAATGTATTCAAATTATATTCAAGGCCCACCCAAATCTATAAAAGAAAAGTTAAGATATTCTTTACAGAGCATTCAGTGGAAGTTAACTAAAGCAAGAATCATCTTTCCCACTTCTACTCTTGCTCTATGAGAAACAGCATGGTCTGAGGCAGGCAGGAAAGAGTGTCAACTTGCAGACTCACAGCTGCTCGTGGAGCGAGAGATTTTCCCAAGAAATCTTACTAACACTTACTGAATTATCACATAATGGATATTGTGTTGCTAATAAAAACTTTAGACAATTGCTTCTAAATTATTCTATAAAAACCTACCAGATCAGTATCTGCCTTTTTATAGGTCAGAGCTTCAACTTTGGAATCCAGTTCTGCTTGTATTTGGTCTCTTCTTTTCATAACACCCTTTATATCAAAACAGGGATAAAACAAGTTGCACTTAGTTTAATTAGTATTTCTATAAAAATATACATTTCTAAATATAAATACGCATCAGGAATATATTCCCCATATCATCAGTCATCTGGAGATATTATACATGCAAAAAGTTGGTTTCCTTAATCGTAAAATCTGAATTATAAGCAAATACTCAAGATAATCTTTATAAATCTTTTATTAGTTTTCATAATGCACATTTTGCTAGTTTAAGCATTGTACATATGTTCAATATTTGAGAGAACATTCTTCAAAACAGCGAAGAACAACACAAATAAGACAATGGGGACACTGGAAACACATGGTGTAGTACTTGGGGTGCAGCCAGGAGTCACAGGATATTTACCTGGAAATACAGTCAGTACAAGCCCTCTTATCTGACCCAAAGGGACACTTGATCAAACAGGGAATTTCAGGAGGTAATCAGGGCACTCAGGTGTGTGTTCATATTTTAAGCACTTTATTTTAACTCAAAATGTGTAAGTATTCATCAAAAGTTAGCCAAGCTAATTTTGATGAGAAATCATGGCCTGTTCTTTGATAGTTCCATCTTGTTTTCTTGAATAACCAGAATTCCATTATTTTTAAACTGAAAACACCCTTGTGAAGCAGTGTTAATGAGAATCAGTCTATGTCTTTAACAATTTTTTCCAATCTTTCATCTTTCTCTTGGACTTTCTCTTTTATCTTAGGCTTTATAGACATGAGGACTCTTGAATTGTAGTCATCTTTCACTGGTATTCATAATAATAATAATAACATTTTAATAACACAAATGGCCTACACAGATTAAGGAAATAATAAAAGGGACTCTTGATAAGCAAGTCAATCAGTGAGAGAGAAAGTGCAGGCTGTACAGAGGTACAGCCCTTCTGAGTGTTCGCAAAGGAAGAATCTAAACTCAAATCAGTTACATGGATGTCACAAGATGGCTCTCCAGCATCTGGATGAGAACTGAAAGATACCAAGATAAAGTGTCCAGAGAACCCAGTCTAGTTTTACATCTAGCAGAATCACGCTTCAAATATTCAAAAGGTTAACATTTTCCCTAGTTTCAAATAAATCAATAGAAAGTTCAACTAATTATCACAAATTTCTTTAAATTTACTTCACTGTCACTAATGTCAAGAAACTCCTGCTGCTCTGTCTAATCCAAATGATTCAGCCTGTAATTTAGTCTCATATTTTAAGGTCTTTCTGTAAAGTATTGGGCTTCATATGCACAGAGATACTTTTAAGTGAGAGGTTGCTTCATAAGTTAACTAGTGAAAATTACACAAATTTAGTCATTTTTATCAAAGAATTATGATTCATATTTAAGTTCACATTGAAGAAAATATTTCAATATAAAACCAAACCAGAAATGCAATGTCAATATTCCTGATTACCATAGAAATCTACAAAATTATTCAATTAGTTGAGGCCCATACAATAATTCCTTGTAGTTGCTCTTATAATTTTTGCACACATTTAACAATGCAAGATTTCACTTGCATAATTTTCATCTTGACATGAGATAGAGAAAAACATTACCTAAACAAGGGAAAAGAATATACAAATCAGATCTCTCTGAAGAGCCACAAAAGGGGAGATCAATAATGAAGTAAAATCAGGAGATGTGGCTAAGGAGACTAATTGAGAGAAGCATGAGACTCCTCAACAGTGAAATTTAAGAGGTTTGGGGAAGCAAGGAAGATTTGTTTATAGAAGGATTTCAATAAAGTCAGATAACAGTAGAAGTCGAAAATAGTCATTTAATATTTAATGTCTCTCTCAAAAGAAGCCTGAGCATAACAAACAAAGGACAGTTAGAGCTTATAGTGAAAAGCTAAGATACTTGCCCTTACCAATAGTAAGACAAAGTTAAAAACCTTTAGAATTGAAGGGCACATAAGCACAAAAAACAGACATGACTCAAATTATAACTGGCAGAAAGGGCTATATTTAATGCAATTTGGTTTCCATCTCCACTGTCACCCTAAAACACCAGAGACCAAAGGGTGAGTGTGCACAAAGTATTATGGGCACAGGATAACACTACACGAAAAACATGAGCTTTGTAGATAGCATTGAACCCCAAATATCTGAAGATCTTTAACTTGAACTGAGATGGTAAAACGCAAAACTCTGAATAACAGGAATAAAAATCTTTTCAAAAAGCGAAAGAAAACTATTTTAACTTGAAGGATTTCTTTTTGAGGCAACCAGAAGGCAAAATAAATGTCAAGATTCTACTCAAGTATTTTCTACATAATGGTATTAAATCTATTGCTAAATCAAATGTACCTAGAAGTGTTCTGGAGAACAACTCTCATGAAAAGAGACTGCCAAAGCACTAAAAATTTTTTAAAGTAAAAATTTTAAAAGGTTGAAACACTGTATTTCCTAAGTAAGTCTTGATTTGGGATGTTTCTACGGTAATCTTATAAATTGTTAGTGATGCTATTGAGTATTCCTGCCTTTTATCAATGTTTTTCTATTCCCCTACTCATGTACACAGTGAACAAATATTTATTGATTATCTCTGTGCAAAACATCCTGCTAAGACAGGAAAGCAGTGGTACAAAAACGAAAATTAAGAATTGACTTTGTACAGCTTAGATTCAATAAGGGACTATAGATAATTATAATTAGATGTCCTTACCATTAATATCTCGCTGTACAGCACGTACTCATGCATGACAGGAAGCAAGGCCTCGGAGAGGGCAGACATCCGCCTTTCAGTGGCCTTACAGCACTTGTCAATGCAGCTGGCGATGCCTTTCAGGGTGTCAACCAGATCTTCCTCAGACGCTGACCACAGAACATGAATCGGGCCATATTCTTTCATTTCATCAAAATACTCTAAAACAAGACTGACTTAATGAGTTTGTCAATTAATGAGTGTTTTCCAAATCCCTACATAATAGACAGCAGGAGAGGATTTTATTCCTCCCATCACGTCCACGCTCTGGCATGTGAGCACAGCAAACAGACTTCTTCCTTCATTAAACTGACCAGCCACCCCAGTTTGGTCACTACTGTCCAAGTATAATCAATAGTAGATTCTCCTGCACTGTCAAAAATGTCCTGGCTTGGAAAACAAATTACATGATCATCATATCTATTAGGAACTTCCACCTACCACATTAACTACATCTCAGAGTCTCAGAAGCAACAAATTCTACACAAAGCTTGCCTTTTCCCTCCCTTTCCTCTTACATATCCTACTTAATGATACTCACTATTCAGAGGTCTAAGCAAAAAAAACATGGGATCATGCCAGACTCATACTTGCAGAGAGCCAGTCAATCACCAATTTCAGTATTTCTAGGTCTTAAAACTATCTACCTACCTCCCCACACTTCCACGGCCATCAGCATCTCTAGCTTGCCCTATGGCAAAGGACTCCTAACTATTCTCCCTCTTTTCATTTCTGTCATATAAACACTGAATTTTTTATAATCAATCCCTACCTGCTTCTCCAGGGCCAACTCTGAAGATTCTATACCAAGTATATTTTGACTCAAGCCAAAAAAATGGTTTGTTCATGAATCGAATATCTCATGATTTCTCTGAAACATTTACACACATCTCTTTGCCTTGCCCTGTATGATTCAACAGACTACTTCTAACTTTCTAAATCCCAGTTTAAATACATCTCCTCTGATTCTGTTCCAAAGGATTCTAGGCTGCTTTTGTCCTTGATGGGCCTATCATATGTTATACTTCTATCAAAGCATTATTCCACTCTATTATAACTGCTTGTATTTTCACCTACTCCTAAGCCACATTGTCCTTAAAACAGTGGCTGAATTTTATTATGTTTGTATCTGAAAGTCTGATAAGTACTGTATTCAGTAAATATTTTCTTACCAATGACAGAATGAATGAACAACCAAAACTATTGAATATATGATAAACTGTGGATTCAAAATTTTGGATTTCATTTTTAAATGGTAATTTTTTATATTTTTACTTTCACACTATCAATTTTATTTTTTAATTAATTTTATTGGTACATACATAATACATACATAATGATCACATTCATCATTGGGAATTTTTACCTGTACATAATATATCTTAATTCTTTTTTTCCCATTCCTCTCCCTTCTCTTCAATCCTTCTTCACCTCTCCCCTTAAAAAACTTTGTTTCTGTTTTCCTTCCATTTGGTTTTATTTTTTTATCCCTATTCCCTCCCTTCTCTTGTTCGCCTTCTCATTTGAACATTTTCATCCTACTTCCCAATATCTATCATCCATTTTGGTCCTGATTTACCCTTTCTGTTTCTCACACAAGAGAAACAATGCAATATTTAAACACGTGTGTCTGATTTATTTCACTTAAAATTATGGTCTCAAGGTGCATCCATTTACCTAAAAATGTCTCAAGTTTACCCTTCTTTATGACACAGTAGCACTCCACTGTATATAAAAATCACATTTTCTTTATCCATTCATCTGTTAATGGGCATCTGGGCTGTTTCCAAGATTTAACTATTACAAACTGTGCTGGTATAAACATTAGTGTCCATGTATCACTGTGGTATAATGTTTTAATTTTGGGGGGAAGATACTTGAAGGGACACAGCTAGGTCAAACAGAACCTCTAGTTTTAGTTTTTTGAGAAATCTCCATACTGATTTTCATAGTGGTTGTACCAATTCACACTCTCACCAATAATGAGGACGGGTTCCTTTTCCTCAGAGCCTCACCAATATTTGTTATGACTGATTTCCTGATGTCAGCCATTCTTTCTGGAGATGAAATCTCAGTATTGTTTTCATTTGGTTTTTCTCAAATGACAAGTGATGTTGAACATTTTCTCCTGTATTTATTTGCTGTTTATACTTTTTCATCTGAGAAGTGTCTATTTGTTTCAGATGCCCATTTTGGACTGAGTCTTTAAATTTGTGGGGTCGGATTTTTTTTTGAGTTCTTTATATGTTAGTTCTTTGTCTGAGGAATAGTTGGTAAAATTTTTTCCAATTCTGTGGGTTGTCTCTTCACTCTGTTGGTGATTTCTTTTGCTGTGCAAAAGCTTTGTTACATGGTGTGATCCCAGTTGTTGATTCTTTGTAATATTTCCTGTGTGACTGGAGCTTTGTTCATAAAGTCTTTGCCTACACCTATGTCTTCAAGAGTTTTACCTATTCTATTTTCCAGCATATTGTTTCTGTTTTAATATTTAGGTACTTGATCCATTTTTAATCTTACTTTAGTGCACAGTGAGAGATATGGGTCTAGGTTTAACCTTCAGTAGGTAGAAAGTGAGTTTTCCCAGCACCATTTATAAAAGCGATTATCCTTCTTCTAGCGAAGGTGTGTGGCCCCTTTGTCAAAAATAAGGTAGCTGAGTGTGCTTGGAGTTGTTTCTGCATCTTCTATTCTGTTACACTGATCTTTGGGTCTGTTTTATTGCCAGTACTATGATGTTTTTATCATGATAGCTTTGTAGTGTAATTTCATATTGGGGATTGTGATGCTCCTTGCTTTGCCTTTGTTGCCCAAAATTGCTTTTGTTATTCTAGGTCTCTTCTGGTTCCAAATGAATTTTAGGATTGTTTTCTCTAGTTCTGTGAGGTATGCTATTGGTATTTTTATCAGGATTGTATTAAATCTGTCTAAGAGTTTCAGAAGTATGGCCATTTTCACTATATTGGTTCTGTCTACCCAAGAACATCTTTACATTTTCTGATAGCCTCTTCGATCTCCTTTTTTGGAGTACTGTAATTTTCAATGTAAAGGTCTTTTACGTTCTTTGCTAGATTCCTAAGTATTTCATTTTTCTTGATGCTACTATAAAAGATGTTGTTTCCGTAAATCCTCTCTCAGTGAAATTGTTATTTGTGTACAGGAATACTACTGATTTTTGGGTGTTGATTTTCTATCTTGCTATGCTACTGAATTTGGTTATATCTAAGAGTCTTATGGTGGAGTTTCTGGAGTCTTCTACGTAGAGTATTATGTCATCTGCAAATAATAATAATTTAACTTTTTCCTTTCCTATCTTTATTTCTTTCTCTTGTCTATCTGCTCTGGCTAATGCTTCCAGAACTATATTGAATAGGAGTGTTGATAATGGGCATCTTTGTCTTCATCCTGATGTTAGACTGAAAGCTTTGTTTTTGACCATTTAGTATGATGTTCGCTGTTGGTTTGTCATAGATGGCTTTTATCAGATTGAGATAAAGACCATCTATTCCAATTTTCTGTAGAGGTTTTTTTTTTTATCACAAATGGGTGTTGGACTTTGTCAAATGCCTTTTCTGTGTCTACTGAGATTCTCACATGGTTTGCGTTTTTCGTTCTGTTAATCTGGTGCACTACATTTATTCATTTGTGTATGTTGAACCACCCCTGCATCCCTGTGATGAGTTGTACGTGGTGTATAATCTTCTGGGGAATTTGCTATATTCTATTTGTCAGTATCTTATTGAGGATTTCTGCATCCATGTTAATCGTAATTTTCTTTTTTGGTTGGATCCTTCTCTGCTTTTGGTATCTGGGTAATGCTGGTTTCCCGAAATGACTTTGGGAGTATTGCTTGCCTTCCAATTTCATTAAAGAGTTTGAGGAATATTGGCATTAGATCTTCTCTAAATGTCTTGCAGAATTCAGCAGTGAATCTGTCAGGACCTGGGCTTTTCTTTGTTGGTATTTTAATTAGTTCTTCAGTTTCATTGACGGGTATTGAGTTATTCAGAATTTTTATATCTCTTTGATTAACCTTTGGTAATTCATATGTATCCAGCAATCTCCATTGCTTCTGTGTTTTCCATCTTATTAGAGTACAGGTTCTCAGAGTAGGTATTAACGATCTCCTGGATTTCTGTAGGATCTGTTGGGATTTCGCCCTTTTCCTTCCTAATTGCATGAATGTAAGTCTTTACTTTGTTTGATAAGGTTGGGTAAGGGTTTGTCTATTTTATTTAATCCTCTAAAGAATCAACTATTTAATTCACTGATTATTCTTATTGTTTTCTTAGTCTCAACTGCATTAATTTCTGCTCTGATCTTTATAATTCCTCCCTCGGATGTACTTTGGATTTAACTTGCTCTTCTTTTCACTAGACGCTTGAGGGTCAACATTAGGCTATTTACTTGAGTTTGCTTGGTCTGTTTTTCTGATGTGGAAATTCACCACTATAAATTTTCCTCGTAGGACTGCTTTCATTGCATCCCATAAGTTCCAGTATGTTGTACTGACATTATTGTTTAATTGTAGAA
>PVJO010017454.1:0-39188 GCA_004026905.1 Hystrix cristata | reverse complement strand
GAAACCTCTGGGGATTCTTCTCAGTTTTACTAGAGATACCACAAATATTTTCAAGCTGCCAGCTGATATAATGAGCAGGATCATGAAAGTTGTTGTAAACTCTGATTTGAGGAAAGGGCTAGAGAGTAAGCACAACACTCTAGTAGGATCTGCTTAGTTATCTCAAGCCACTCCATTATATATACATATTCGTACTAAGCGCCGTAAAACTATACATAGTCCCATTTTAAATTCAGGTCGGGTTTGCCTTTCAAACCATTTGTCACTAACTCATGGACCTTTTTGGTTTTCATTGTTTTTTGGATTTTGGGCATCATGCATAAAGGATTATAAATTCATATTTACACTTAATATTTTTTGAAATAGTTGAAATTCAAAGGAATCACTTGATATTGTATTGCATGTTTCTGTCACAGGAAACTTTTAAATATCCTTCTCTTATATATCCACTTTTAAGTATTCTTTTCTTTAAAGTTCCTAAGCTCTCTTTCCTGTTAACGGCAAAAATAAAAATGGCAATACAAAAAAAAAAAAAAAAAAAAAAAAAAAAAAAAAAAAAAAAGGAAAGAAAGATGCATGTATTGAAAAGCGAAGAATAACTCACTTTCCACCAGCGGCCTGTAGGTTTCTCAGTGAACTTCCCTCTTAAGCACTGAAAAATTTTCCAGCTGTACCCTGTCATCCCATGATTAGACGCTGGGGCTCCACGGGTAAGAGATGGACAATTCACACATTTTTCTGGTTGATCGGCACTGAGCCATTCAGCCCAGGTATTTCTGTGATTGCAATGCTGAGAAAATGTATGCTGATAAATGGTTCTCAAATTATTCTTTCATCTGAGCCAAACAGGACTGAATATTTGCAGTCCAGGTGATAAAAGCAAGTAGTTTGGGAACAGCAGCTTCTCACAGACTGGCCAAAAAGGCTTTTGTTGGAAATTTGAGTCCTTCACTCTAGGCATCAGAGATTTAAAGGAGTACAAAGTACTTGATTTTCTTTGAGCTTTCTACCATTTTATTAGGTAAATGCTGTATAGATTGTCAGGATCACAACCAGGCTGTAACAAGTGTTATTCCCATTGAAGAGACTGGAGAAATTGAGTTTCATGGTCACACAATTTAAAAGGGAAGGGGCTGGAAGGTAAACTTGGATTATTAGATTTCAAGCCCCGTTTTCTCCAGATTAGTATCTTACTTTCTTCATTTTTAAGTATCTAAAGATAGAAAGAAATATCATCCTCCTTCAAGATTTTTCAGTTCATGAGGAGACATTGCTGGCAACAGTAGCTCACGGCCAACTCTAATACAGGCACGAGGGAGCCCTAACCAAGGCAAGAGGGTCTTGGCGTGACCTTAACTGAACTGCTCTGGGGCAGAGAGGGCTCTCCACACTGAAGCAGGGATGTCTGCACCACACTGGCTCGAGTTTCTGACCAGTTCTTTTTTGACAAAGAGCTTGGCTTTGGTATCAAACCCATTGCCATGGTTTGGTAGACGACATGTAGTATGAGTACAGAGAGAGTCTGTATCAGCGATGGTGACCCTTTTAGAGACTGAATGCCCGAACTGTAATCCCAAACCCACTTATTTATTGCAAATTGCCACACTCAATTAAATCTGAATACTGAGGTTTTAGTTTCGAAAAAACAACTCACACATTCACACTGTTCGTCTTAAAAGAAACACACAATAACGCATGTGCCACAGGTTCACCACCGCTGGATGGGCTCCAGCCATTTTAGGTGTATAGTTCAGTGGTTTTCATTATGTAAATGTTTCAATCTGTTAGGGTCATTGTGAAAGAATTCCATAGATTAGATCCTCACACAAAATTTATTCCTTAGAGTTCTGGAGTCTAGAAGTCCAAGATCAGGGTCCAGGATGGTCAGCTTTGTGGTTAGGGCCCCTTCTGGTTTTATATACAGCTGCTTTCTTGTATTGTCTTAAAATGGTGGAGAGAGCAGATTTTGGTTCCTTCATTTCCCTTTAATAAAGGACCAGGTATCAGGTCTTTTATTAAAGGAAAGTGACTAAAGACAGGCCTGATTTATGCACAGGGAGCTTGGGGCTTAGAAATGTGTGCTGACATTGCCTAAGTCCATGTAACTGCAAGGTCAGGGGCTGGCATTAGCATCCAGGAAGTCAGACCCCAGAACTCTTACCCTGATTGCCACATTATATTACAGAAGGAACTGAGAACATGCTCAGCAAATACTTATTGGAAAAAAAAAGAATGAGCAAAGCTTTACTAAATGACATACTCTAAGAGGGCTACTTCTCTGCTTTTCCATATTCTGAATCTGGTTACCCCTTTCAATCCTACCTAAAATTTCCTAAATCTGTCTAAAAATCTGTTTAAAATTGTATCAAAAATCTCTAAAATTTTAAGAAATTCTTTTAAGCCAGGAACTCTCAATGCCAATCAATGAATTAATTTTAGCATCTTTACTGAGGTATAATTCTCTCAAATGCTTGTGTCCCCCCAAGATCCATATGGGGAAACCCTGTCTTTATTCATGGGTATGGCTACACAACAACATACCTGAACTAGATAAAGCATGAGGAACAGAAATTCCCCTCCCTCCCACAGTTCTGCAGGCTGGAAGCCCAAGGTCAAGATGCTTTAGGTGCAGTGTCTGGTGAGGGAATGGTTTCTCCTTCCAAGAGGGCATCTTGAGCAACTTATCCTCATAGAGTGGAGGGGACAGAAAGGTAAAATGAGCCTGCTAGTAACCTCCAGCTCTTTTTTTTAGAGGGAAAATCCATTCGCAACAGCAGAGCCCTCATGCCCTTATCACTACCCAGAGGCCCTGCCTCTATACTGCTGCACTGAGAATTACATCTCAACATGAATTCAAACAATACATGTCCTGCCCGAATGTGATGTTATTTGGAAGTGAGAACTGTAGCAGGCATCTGGGTTTGAATGAGTTGTGGAGATAAAGTCCCCATAGTCAGGCCTGTCTTAGTTATTTTCTCAAGGCCCAGACCCAATACCTGACAGCCACGACTTAAAGGAGGTTTATTTTGGCTCATTATTTTAGTCCCTGGCTGGTTCCAAGGCAGGATGGTGTGGCAAAGGGGCCTGGCGGAGGAGAGCTGCTCAGGGCATGGGGGACAGGAAACAGGGAGAGAAGGGAGGAGCCAGGAGAGAGATGAACCCTTCCAGGCCACGCCCCCAGGGACCTGCCTCTTCCTTGCTCCTAATGGCAAGTCAGCTGTAATACCCGCTAATCCAATTACCTTCCAACACCCCACCTATGAGCACATCTAGATATAAACCATAACAAAGTATAAGGCCAATATCTGCTTCACTGGATGCTCATAATGACTCAATAGGTTAAATAAGTTGGCACCCAATGCATTATAAGGTTTAAATAAAAAATATGAAATAGCTGAGTCAGGCATGCAGGTGATACACGATACTTAAAATGTTTGTGCCCCGAGCTCCAAGGACTCACAGTTTGGAGGAGGAAACAGGCGAATGAAGAAGTAATTTCAATTTAATGTAATTTAATTCCTTTTTTTTTTTTTTCAAATGGTGGAAATAATGCTGTAACAGAAGCAAAATACAACACTAAAAACCTATGTGGGACCTCAAGTCAGGCTGGTGATGTCTAGTCTTAAAGGATAAGGAGCGTAGACCAGGGAAGAAGGGAAAGAGGTAACGAGGCACATACATAATGTCAATACATGCTTAAGACATGGAGTCCAGTGAAATGAACATGTCCCAGTGATTAAATACCCCACAATTTTGAGCCACTTTCTATTTTCCCTGTCTTGCGGTGGATTATGGACCCAGTTCCCATCTTCCCCCAGAATACTTGCTGCCACTTCTTGTGGCTACAGTGTTAAGCCCAGAGATAATTCATAGATTATGGTCCTAACCTTACACTAAAGTTTGCCAAGAAATAGATCTCTTTTACAATTATTTTCACATCGCGGTAGTATATTGATAGTCTTTGGAAACAAAAGTCATTATTCTATTTATAGCTTTCTGTTTTTAGTAGTAGTATTTACAAAACCCACTGGATTTGCTTCATCCTCAAAGAGTGTGTTCATATAAAATTAAATGAATACTGGCAACGAGCTGCTCTTTTTTTCTAAACAGGAAACACTTTCAAATAATCCAGAGCATAAAAGCTAGAGGGACATTAATAGATGTTGTAACAGGAAAACACGAATATTAGGCTGGACTCTATTCTCAAAATATGATAAATAATAGAGACTCCACAAAGAAAAGCACACTAGTATCAAGTAGCTTTGTTTAACCCATTAGATAGCAAACAAAACACATATAATTCCTGCTGAACTTCCCATGACCTCTAATGTGCTAATGAGCATCAGGAATGAATACACACACACACACACACACACACACACACGGGGGAGGGATTTGCTATGCTTTGTAGATTATTTTTATTGTGGAGCAACCCATTTTATTCTTCCACAGAATCTTAGTATGTAGTATGTGTAGTGTACGGGGAAGCACACACTGAGAAATGGTGACTATGTCCCAAACTCCCCATTTTATGGTCATGAGGAAACAGACCTACAGAGGGGAAGTGGTCTGTCCATTATCTCCAAGCTCAGTGATGGAAACTCAGGTTTCCTTGGTTCTATTTCACTGATACAGGACCAAAGTTCTTTCCAACCTGGACCATCTATCATAGATTGTGGGACAGTGGAAATAACAACCATTGTGATGCTGTGACCCTAGACCCATCTTTTATGCATAGAGTCCCAGCCCCACGAGAACACAGCAGCACTGTGCTCCGAGACACCTTTGAAGCCACCAGGAGTGTGAAGAGACCCATCGGCTGGGCACTGGGGATGTGACAAGATCTGAGGGTTGCGATCAGAAGGAAAGACTGACCACAGTAATGGCAACACGGGCTGAGCTCTGCTTTGCACAGGGAGCCTTTTGGCATGTGAAGGGAGAGTGAGGCCAATGGGACAGGTTGGCTGCATCTCTCTGCTTCTATGCTGAGCTGGGTCTTCTGGGCTTACCTCTCCCCTTCCGGAGGACAGCTCCCTGTAGACCCAGCATGATTGTTCATTAACTCTGGAGATGAAGAGAACCCCACAGTTATTTCACTAAGTGTGTGAGTGTATGAGTGTGTGCGCGTGTGTGCACCCATGTCTGTGAAATAGAGAATTAGGGGCAGAGAGATAGATAAGAGACAGACACAGAGGGAGAGGGACAGAGAGGTGTTTGAGCCAAACCTCCTCCTTTGTCGACTCTATCTTGTGTCTGCTATGGATTCTGTCTCCCTCTGACCCCTCCGAGGGTGACATGGTGAGGAGTGAGGGTATTACGGAGGAGAAGGGTCCCTCCAGGACTAGGACCGGAAGGCAACACTGTGGCCTGCCGTACCAGATACATTCATTTCAGCTGCTCTTTTTATTTGACTCTCGTGGAAGAGCTCGGGCGTGGGGACAGTCGGTTGTGCTCATCTTCAGCCACAGACGTGGAACCCTTCACTTGTCTGTCCACTCGGATTGGTCGGGGTGTTTCCGGCTTCAAACTTAAGTGCTCCTTGCCATGGAGCTCATGCTCTTTCCTCCCTGCGGTCGCCCATCATCTAGGGCCAGCTCTGCCTCACCCCCAGCAGGTATGGGACGTCACCCGGGAGCCCAGTTATTCCGTGTCCGCATCTGCCAAATGAGGATTTCCCTGGAAGTGATGGGGTGCTCATTTCTCATCTCCGCCAGGCACGGGTTTTGGACAGATAGGTCCTTCCCCACCCTGCAGGTTTTCCTTTACTCTCTCCTGTTCTTTTTATTTCATTGTCTTGCACCAGCCCATCTTCAGTTCTGCCAATTCTCTTGAATGCACTTTGTTTTATTCACACCGAGTTCTTTCTTTCCTCCTGAGATAATTAGAGAAACTCAGCTTCCTCCTCCTGTATTTCCTCTTTCCTTTCTAAAGTTGGTTGGCTTTATGTTTATAGAACATTTTTATTATAAAATTAGTTTGTGGACATTGGAGAAGATTGAGAAAATAAGTACAAAGATAAGCAGAAAAATAAAAATCATGCACTACACAGGTCGGCCTGTTTGGTTCCTAGCACAGCCAGGGTTCCCTGCAGGGCGAGGCCCAGGACAGACCCCCATGACCCCCACACGGGCCTGCCTCTTCGAGGCTCCCGAGCAGCCCTCCCTAAGTCACTTGCAGGAGGACTTGGGCCTCCAGCTGTGCTGCGAGTGGGTTGCTGTGGGATTAGCAGACAGGAAGTGGATCTGAGCAGCTTGCGCCAGCTGCTCCACACGAGCCCCTCCCTGCTCCTCTAATCTGTTTCCAGAAAGCAGCCGATGGGGCCTGCAGGCTGCACACCTGCTTATGTTGATCCCATGCCTGAAAACTTGTACTGCCCTTCTGACAGCCTGGGGACTGAAACCACAAAGACCCACGTGATCTGGCCTTGACCGTCTTTGAGAGCCTCCCTCCGCCCGCCTCCCTAACTGGGCCACACCAACCTTCTGTTTCCGTGGAAGGGCTGTTCTCCTGGCAGACTCAAGGTCTCCCTCCATCCGGTTCCCTTCAGTCAGAAGTTTGTTTACTTTACCTTGTTGGTTTTCCAGTTGCCCTTCAGATTTCAACTCAAGGTTACGTCCGAACTCAGATGCAATCAATGCCCCTTTCAAAAGTCATCCCGGAGCTTAGGGAGTTTGCAAATACTTATTTGCAAGATGATTTGCTTTTCTTCTCTTTGCATGAATACTAAATTTCTACAAGGCAGGATCCATTTCTCTCTTGCTCGCCAGGATACAGCTAAAATGATGCGGGGCCCAGTGAGATGGGTGCAGAGGGTGAGAGGCCAAGTGACTTGGGCCCTGGGAGGCTGGTGGGGGTAGGTTCTGCTGCCGGCTCCCAGGGTGATCTGGGCAGCCTTGACCTCCGCCTCCACACCCTTCAGTGAAGACAGCAATGTCTGCCTTCCTTGCTCAACAGGAAGGTCATTGTTAGAGCTGAGCTGTCGTGAAAGAAGGGGTGAATGGTGGCTCACCTTCCCAAGATACAAGGCACTCCAAGATCCTAGGTAATGGAGTGCTTACTTAGAAGTCAGCCTGGTGCGAGCAGAGACCCACAGGGGTAAGGAGACACTGATGTCCCTGGGGGCTGTAGCACTCACATCTAGGAGAACTCGGCTCAGGTTCAGCACTTCAGCAGACCTCAGGGAGTTTGCACATTTACCCGGGAAGTGCCCAGCCAGGCCAGTGCTGCACAAGCCCACATAACTTTCAGGGCAGGATCTTCCGAATTATAGAGCTCTTGAGGACAGGAATGGCTGCATGGGGGGATTGGGTCAGTGGTCACAGAGCTGGCTGCTTTTAGGGAAAAGTTTTCACAGCTGTCTCTCTCAAGATTTAAGAATTAGAGCCCAGGAGAGAAGCCCAGGGACTCATTCTTTTCAAAGCCTCATAAATATTGCATAAATTTTTGAAAATACGGTAGTAATAGTAATAGGCTCCACTCAGGGCTTCTGATGCTGCTGGCCAACCCCGAGTCATGGTGTGGGAGAAATTGCCCTCTAAGCCACTGGGGGCCTGGGGAGCAGAATGTATGACAAACTTAGGACCATTATGGGATAAGGCAGAGCACAGCCCTACAGTGTTCCCACACCAGGAAACTGGGCTATTCCTATGAAAATTCCTCAGCCTTGTAGCCTGAATAAATATTATAAATCTGAATTAAACTGGGTTTGCCTTTCTTTCCTTTTGCTCTGAGCCTGATGATTTCTTCCCAACAATAACTTCGCCTGTATGTAGTGCTCCATGGTGGACAACCTGCAGGATACATACCGACCCACACCGGGACTTTGATCATCCCAAGACAAGTAGGAGAGCTTTCTTTACCAGACATACAGGGGACAGGAGACCGGCAGTCTCCAGGGACTGGCCCGAGCCCTCACAGCGGGCACGTGGCAGATCTGGGGCCCAGCCTGCACTTGTTGATGCAGGAGCTCAGGGATGTTTCCATCTTCTCTTCTCACTCTATACTGATATCTGAGCCGTGCTGTGGATTCGGAAATTACAGAGACACGGTCCCGCCAATTAGGCTGTAAATTTCTAAGAAGGAAGGAGCCATTAAATAATTACAGGAATAATGGAAGAGGAGTCCACCTCATTTTCATTCCCTGCTCTCACGGTCTGACTATCCATCTTTCCCATTCATTCATTCATCTATTTTTATTCACTCATAAATCCATACTCTTCTTTAGTGATGTAGAAAGAAACCATTACTTTTCCCTGTGTGCTGCTGTGGGTGGCCCCGCATTGTAGGGAAACAGAATTGAGAGTAACAATTTCTTGGTTTCTCTAAGATACCAGGTCATTTACCCCCACGTATATTTGCTGAATGAGTGAACAAATAGATGGACGGATAAATAAAGGCTGTAGTGAAAGTATTGTGATCAAAATATATAGTGGATGCTGAAATTTTAAAAAATTATTACAGGGAAAAACATACTGCCATTAATTTCCTTCAAAATATTCCTCCTTGCTGCAAACACACTTATGTCATCCTTCTTGCCACTTTCTGAAGCAGTTCCGGAAGCCCTCTTTCATAAGTGTCTTTCTAAGTATGATAAACATACAGTGAGTGCTGCTGCCAATTGGTGTCCAGTGGAAAGGCAGCTCATAGAGGCATCGTGTGTGTCTGCATACGCCTTATTCACCATATCCAGCACCGTGCAACTTCTGGCTCTTGTCCGAAGTCAAAACGACCATGAATGGTAAATTTTTTGGATCAATCCAGGATATTGCAGGCCCACAACAGTGCAACTAAAGACACCCAGTAAGAAGACTCCAGAACTGCATCAGAGACTGGCAAAGATGATGGCATAAGTGTGTCTGAAGTGAGGGAGTGTTTTGAGGGGGATTAATGGTAGCGTGTCTTTTGCGGTAATAAACTTTCCAAATTTAGACGTTCACACCTCACATAAAGGAGAAACACAAAAGAAGACACTCTCCCCGCCTCACCACCTACAGTCACACAATAACAGTGGTGCCCAACGCTGGAGCAGCCTCAGGGAGTCAGCGTGTGCTGGTCCTCTGCACAGAGTGAAGAGAGCTTTCTCTTTTCCGCCCACTTCCCACTACTCTTCCCAATGTCCGGCTGTCTAAGGGTCAACAAGGTGAGGTCGGCGCTGAACAACTCGCAGGATATAAGCAGAGTCCGACTGGCCCCTGCCCAGTGTATTGATTGGAAAGCATTTCCAGCTGCTGGAGGCCCGCAGCCCCTCGTGAAAGGCCGAGCACAGCACTCCAGCTCCTTCCGCGGGAAGTCATTTAATTGCCTTCTGCCCTAGGACGGGTCGCGCTGGGCAAGCAGAAGACTGGAAACGAGGGACAAGTGGGAGAGGAGACATTGTCTGCCCTGACGTGCAGACGAAGAAAAAGGCGACGCAACAGCAGGGGAGGAAAGTTACAGTCAGAGGGAGCTACAGCTTCTCCAGACCATTCTGTGGTCTGATAATAAGATGAGAACACATTTAGATAGAGAAATAGATAAATGATAGACAGATCTAGTCCTAGATACATATATGAAATAGATAGGTACCTGGAATGTAGCAAAGCGTTTTTTAACATTACACAACAATTTCAGTGATGTTTAATGGCATACCTAACATTAATTCAGCCCCAGCCCTAAGTCAGTGGAAGACAGGTGCTATGGTTTAGATCTAAAGTGTCCCCACAAGGCTGCTTATGTTTGGTGGGTGATTGGATCACGGAGGCACTATGATCATCAAAGCATCAGTCCGTTGACGAGCTCCCAGCTGACTAGCTGTTACGAGCGGGCCTTGTTGGAGTGTGTCGTGGGGGCGTGGCTAGGAAAGGCGTGTCTCCCTCCCAGACTCCTTCCTTCTCTCTCTGCGTCCTGGCCACCAGAAAGTGAGCGGCTTCCCTTGAAGCAGCTAGGCCTTCCACCGTGCTCGCTGACGCTGGACTGAAACTTCAGAAACCGTGAGCTGAAATAAGCCTCTCGTCCTGCAGGCTGGAGGTGTTTGGCGTTGTGACTCAGATGAGACAGTGACTAAAACGGTACAGGTGAGGAAAGGAAAGGAGGAAATTGTTCTTCTGCGGCGTCAGGCAGTTAGAAAGCTTTCTATCTCCTCTCATTCTCAACACAACTCTGTGGCATACAACTTACTTCTACTTTCTAGAAAGCTCAAACTGCTAAAAGGGTTTTGCCAGCTGTCCCTAAGTGGTCACACAGCTAGTGGAGGATGAAGCAAGGACTCCGCTGTGTCATCTTCTGAGGTCTGTCTCTTCATCTGAGCTTCCAGCCTCTTGTTCTGAGTCAAAGACCCAGTGAGCGAGCTACCCAGGGTTGGGATTTAGCTCAGCAGCCGAATGTTTGCCTAGGAAGCGCAAGGCCCTGAGTTCCATCCTCGGCACCAAAAAAAAAAGTAGGTTACCTGATTCATGAATTGAGTTATAATTCTAAGTGGTGGCTGAAGACCTGAACAGCTTTTTTACAGAGTAGCCACCTACTCTCCTGACCTGGATGCCTGTCAGGCATCTAAAAATTAAAATGTACAAACTGTGACTCTTTTATTTTGAAGCTGTGTCTCCCTACACTCCTTGGTTCTGTAAGAGGCACCTTTCACCCATTTGTGCAGTACACAAGCCCAGGAACCATCCCTCACTATCTGTCATCCCTGACCAATCCTTAACCCATCATGGAAAATTTCCCCCTTGTCTTTGTTTTTGTGTGCAAACAGAGTACCTGAGACTGGGTGATGTATAAAGAAAAAAGGTTTATTTGGCTCACAATTCTGTTGGCTGGAAAATACAAGCAGCATGGTGCCAGTGTGTTGTAGGAGCCTCCTGGCTGTGTTACAACATGATGTCTGTCAGTCACATGGCGAGAGAAAGAGAGAGAGAGAGGGAGAGAGGGAGAGAGAAGCGCGAGCAAGTGGCCAGGCTTGCTGTTTTATAACTACTCACTTTCTCATGAACTAATTTACTGCTGCGAGACCTAACTCCTTGTGAGACACCAGTACTAAAGCTTTCCAGTGGTGGCCCTGTGATCTGAACACCTTTCACCAGGCCACCCCCTCTCAACATAGATACTTTGGGAACCAAATCTCTACTACATGGATCTTTGGGGAACAAACAGTCCCCACCACAGAATCTCCAAATGACCCGCTGTATCTGTCCACTGTGTCCGTCTGACCTCTCCTAGCCCGTGAAGTGTGGTATTAATTTCCACCAATACTTAGGACAACCTGTGAGGTCAAAATTAGAGCTCCTGCTTTAGAGACAAGGAAACGAGGCTCCGTGTATTGCACCCATGCAGGGTGTCCACGAGGAACTGGCGTCTTAGTGCTGGGCTCACCCTGAGCTCTGGCCGGAATCATCAGGTGTCACTTCCTCTCTTCAGCTAGCGATTGCTTCGTACAGGTGCTGGAGCTCAGAAGAGGACAGAGACAACTAGGAAAGAGGGGACATGGAAGAGAGGCTAAGGGAAGAAACCCAAATACTGATCCTGAAAAAGTGGCCCGCAGGAAGCTTCAGCTATCAAAGGGAACACCTGGTGGTCACTTAGCATGCTGCCCCTCATGTTAGCGCCGGGTCACTGGGCCGCTCGGGGAGCCTGCTGTCTCCTGGGCAGCCTGCTGTGTGCCCTCGACCCCTTGTCAGCTGGGGATGCAGCTGAAGTTAATTAGCTCTATTTACTGTATTTACTTGTCATTTCCCCTGCAAGTCAAGCTTCACGCTTCCTACCTCTCTGCAGCTGATCCCAGGAAACATTAATGACCTGCAGCAGCCTGCTTGTCAAGTAGTCTGCCCTGGGCCTGCATTGCTCTGGGAAAGACTAGGCGTTCTCAGTGCTAATTATTCTGCTTCCTCTGTCACTTCTGTATTTCCAGCTTTCTCACTCAAGCTTCGGATGTGCTCCTGGCCTTCTAAAGCTTTCGTCCCTCCTTTCCCTGCAGACCTCCTGGAGAATAACACGACTTTCCCTGGGGGTTCATTCAGAGCTAAACGGAAGTCATTAGAGATAAGGAAGCATTGGAGAATGTCGTTGCTGGAAGGATCTTTGATAAACGTGCAGTTGGACAGGTGTCTTTAGGGGAGAAACTGAGGCCAAGAGAGGAAGGGCCTGGTCCTGTTGCATGGGTCCTTGGGGGCCTGAGGCTCCTGACTCTGAATCTAGGATGTTCCCATCGGCTGTTTCTTCTTTCGAGAGCTGTGATGGTGCTATGTGGCTTCTTCCAATCCCATTTCTAGACTGGTGATATTTTTACTAATAAAAGTGCTGTGTGACTTTTATTCTTTTTTTGGTCAAGATTTAATGAGAGAAATTGAACGATATAATGATTTCTTCACGGACCACCAGTCCACTTCTTGGCTCTATGGCTTTGCCTTCTCTGGACATGTCATATAAATGGAATCCTACAACACGTGGTCTTTCATGTCTAGCTTCTGCATAACGTTTTCGAGGTTTGTAGATGTTGTAGCATGTGTAATAATAGTTCATTAAGTTTTATTGTTAAATACTTTTAGTATTTAGTGCTAGAGGAACAGACCTCCTGGGCGGAGTCAGGCGACAGGCAGCAGTGGCTCTGTAGGGCGGTGCCATGTGGAGCAGGGACTCTTGGGTGCCTGAGGCAGACGGCACGGGCTGCTAAGGGAGCAGTAGAGCAGCAAATGAAAACATCTTTGTATCACCTTCCAGATCCATCCTTGAGGTTCTCATCTGTAGACGACTTTTCTTTCTAATAATGAACTGCTGTCCACATGCGGCGGGCCGAAGATCCCCGTACTTGCCCTGCTTTCCTGGCCTCCTAGCAGTCAGGCAGTAAGTGCTATGTGGCTAGTTCCCAGCGGAGGGACACGAGGGCAGGAAGCACGTGCAGCCACGCCATTCACTCCACCAGCTCCCTGCCAGCCTCAGAGACCTGTGGCAGTTTTCGGAGCTACCCGATGTGAGAGTGAATCCCAGCATTGCTGCGTAGAAGAAATCTGCCCTGGAGAAGGGCAAGACTCCTGAGATTTTATGTAAGCAAAATAATGAAGCTTCATGGACTAAGCCACTGATTTTTATGTGTTTTGTGATCATAAAGAATGTATAAACACATACTTCAGATGTTTGGGGGCAAAACATCAGAATGATGTGTCCTACCTGTCTCCAGGGCCCACAGGTCCTGGAACACGTCACTCATGCTGCTTTTACTGCCTGCCCTCCCACATAGTCTCTTAAGCCTATTAAGCACCGATTGACTTAATCAGAGAATTTCAGCTGGAATGAGCTCAGGGTTATGGAGCTTAATTGCTTCATTTTCCCTGAGCTTCGAGGGCAAGCGAGGGGTGGGTCTCAGGGGCGGCACCGGTCTCCTGATTGGAGCCCCTGACTGTCTCTTGCTTTCTGCACCACTTCCGGTCCTCGGGCCTGAGTTTGTACCCGTGGTCATGCCTGTGAGGACGGCGATTGCGGGTGTCCATCTCCTTCCCAGTGTGGCAGCTGCTGGGCCCTAGCAGGGATCCATGACCACCTGCGGAGAACTGTTCACTACTGCATGTGGTTGAGCTGCAGGGTGCGGAGCAACTTGTGGAAATCTAGATGTTTTTGAGGATGAGAGGGAGCACTATGAATAAGTCCTCCGGGAGAACAGTGTGAACTTGAACTGCCTTGGACATGTGGTTGCCCAGCCAGAGGCAGCTTTCCTGAAAAGCAGCTGGGAGATGAAATGGTGACATCCAATCTGCCCGGGATTGAGGAGTCTAGGAGCGAGTATTTGTGACCCAGCTTTATTAGTGACAATTTTCAGGTACTTGAAACCGCTTTGCTTCTTGAGGTTCCAGCTGCTTCTCTTTGAAGTGGGAACAACGAAGAATCCTCAGAGCAACATTGTGAAAATGTGTGAGAGGCTTATTAATTGGAGAAAGCTATAATACTTTCATTTCTTGTTATTACTGATTGTCACTCCCTCCTGAATGAAAGGTGGGTTTTTCCACTCACACATCTTGTTAGAACCATCTGGAAAGATTTGACCAAAAATGCTGTATTGGTTTGCCCGGGCTGCTGCGGCAAAGAGCTACTGACTGGGCAGCTTAAACAGCAGAAAATTTTCATCTCACCGTTTTGATCCTAGAGTACTGAGCTCTAAGTTTCTTCTGTGGTCTTTCTCCTTGACTTATAGCTGGCTGTCTCATCTCTGCGTCTTCTTATGAACTTTCTGTACAGCCGTGTCCAAATGTCTTCTTTTCATAAAGATGCCAGTCATACTGGCGTAGGGACCACCTTAAAAACTGCATTTTAAGTTAACGGCCTCTTTACCAGCTCTCTTTCCAAACGGGGTCACATTCTGGGGTGCTAGGAGTGAGGGCATCAGCATATCAATGTGTGGGACATGAACTAGACCATCACAGATGCTTTCCCCTCCCCCTAGAATTGCTGCTCTCTTCCAGAGCCAAAACTGACTGTATTGAAGGGATTTCAAGAATGCCCGACATGATGAGCTGGAGACATTTCTGGCCAATGCAGAGTCTAACATCAACTCGCAGGCCCTTTCTCACACTGCTGGGGCTGCCAGCCACCCTCCTCCCGTTAGTGATGGGAAGCGGGTTAGACGGCTGCCTGAGCACTGACACAACCAATAATCCTCTGTCAGCAGCTTCGGCTCATTGGAGGAAGCCCTTCCTCAGCTCAGGCGGTGAGTGACTGGCTTGAGGGCTGGCGTGTGCCGGGCCGGCCGGCGGGAAGGGGTTGCCCCGGCTCCCCGGGCAATGGCAGGAGACAACCCCGGAGTTGTCAGAAATCTCCTGACCCTCAGTTTCCTCATCCGTAAGATGAAACGCAAAATCATCATGAAGATAAATAAGCACGGGACAGGCACGTGTAGTTCCTAGATCCTCACTGATCAATAGAGTAGTTATAGGTCCACATGGCTACTTACATTTAAATGAAAATGAGTTAAAATTAATCAAAAAATAGTAATTCCTCCCTCATTCTTCTCTTTTCCTTTTGGTACTGGAGATTGAATTCACTGGGCTTCATCCCCAGACCATTTTATTTTTTATTATGAGACAGGGTCTCTCTAAGTGACCTATTTAGGCTTGAATTTTTGGTCCTCCTGCTTCAGCCTCTCAGAGTGCTGAGACTATACCACCATGTCCTTCTCAGTTTCTCACTCGTACAAGTCACATTGTAAGTTTTCAGAATCCACATGTGGCATCAGCTACCCTGTAGGTCAGTGCGTATTTCCACCGTCACAGCAAGTCTGACTAGAAAGCGCTGGTCTGAGGGCTTTACGGATCCACTCTGGTAGGAGAAACGATTGGCACACGGGTGAAACTCCAGAGGCCCTGCAGTATGCAGTCCCTCCTTCCCTGTCACACAGAGTGGATCAGCCAGGACTGGACCCTACAGCAGCCCTGCTGTTAAAGTCTGGGCTCTGTTATACTGTAGCTTAGTGATGGCCAGTTTCCTGTCCTTAGAGATAGCACCCTCGTCTAACCTCTAACTCACGGGGCAGGGAATGTGCTCGGGACTTCCAAAACTTCTGTTGAATGGGTCCCCGGGGCATTGCTGGGCTGGAGGCTGGGACGAAGCCTCAGAAGACGACTTAACGCTCTCTCTCCCTCTCCTGCTCTCTGTCTCACAGGTGCATACTCACACATGCACACACTTACAAAGTCTGTATACCACAATTCTTCCCTGTTGCTAAGTGCTATGCAATCTTAAGTTGCATAAACATTTTTCTTTTCCCTTCAAAACATAGGCATCCTATTGTGGGGCTCTTCGTTCATAAGATGCGGCGGAGGAAGACCTGTTGGTACTGTTCTTACTCATCCGCCATCTTTCTCTGCCTTCTTCCAGTGGCACAGGATTCTGCTTCCGCACCCGAGCGCTGTCCCTCAGCTCTGCAACAGTAAAAAACCTGCTCAGAGGCAGAGGAAGAGCAGCTCCTGGAAGCAGGAAGGGAGCCGCTCACCAGGAGTCTGGCTCCTGGCATCAGAGGTGAATTTTTCTTCATCTGAAAGGAAGCCCCGGTTTGGGGAGCTCCTGGCAGCTACCCCAAGCATGCTTTCCTCCTACCTCTGAGTAGGTTGGGTTGAGTTTTTATGTGAATAAAGAAATCAAGTACTAGATTAAAATGCATGGGTTTTGCCTTGGGTGTCTCAAAGCTACAGAGTGCTCCTGACTTGGTGATGGCTCATCTTACAACTTTGACTCCTGGCGTGTTGTGACAGTAGTGCATTCAGCAGAGAGCATGCTTCAGATTTGAATTTGGATCTTTCCTGTCTGGCCATGTGCAGTACAGTCATCTCTCCTGATGCCCAGTGGTGGCAGTGAATTGCAGGTCAGAGACAGCCAGACGGTCACAAAGGGAGACAACCGAGGCTCTCCAGTGTGCTAAGACATCCTCTTGGTTGAGTGTGTTAGATGCATTTTTGACTTAGGATCTTTTTAACTCATGGTGGGCTTAACAGGAAGTAACCGCATCGTAAGAAGGAAGCATTTGTATAGAGGAGTGAGACAGAGCTTTCATGCATGATTCAGGCTCCAAGGAGAGGGCCAGCTGGAGAGGAACCGTGGCAGCTTTGTTGGGGAAGCATGGCAGCCTGGGCTGGGCCTGGTTCCCAGTCTGGTCCCTGATGATCTGGGTCTGCTCTGAAGGCTCCACAGGACTGCAGCAGGTGATGAGAGCGGACGTGGGGAGAGGGGACCACTCTCATCCCTGTGGGCCCCCCCGCTGTGGGAGAGAGCCCAGATGCCATGGAAGACTGCAGAGGGTCCTGGGGTGTGGTGCTCCGATCCCCTCTGGGACAGAAGGATTGTTCCCCCAGCTGCTGGGAGTGCTGCCTGTTGACAGCTTTCGGCTGACAGATTCCTTCATTGGAATGACTGAATGAATAAGCCAGGGAATGAATGAATGAAAAAAGTGCATCCTTCAAGTGCACCATCCACTGATTCTGGACTCTCTAGAATGCTATTATAATCACTAACATACAAGACACAATTTTGTAAGTCAAATTTGGAAAAGAGGTCGAGGTAAAAAATGAAAGTAAACCCAAGTGAACAAATCAGACATGTAAACAGTCCTTCACTATTTTCAGCTTGCACTCCCGTGTGTATTCTGACTTCCTGTCCAGTTCCTGCGCTCTGCACCTGACCCATGACTCAGGACTGCTGGCCCAGGCAGGAGTGGCCTACTTGCCCCCGAGAAGCTTCTGATGATGCAGAGGGTCGGGAACAAAGCCGAGGCAAGAAGGACAGGTAGAGAGAGGAGGCTCTCTGAGGAACAAGAATAAGGGATGCATTTTTTCCCCTGAAAAGTCATTGAATTTATGTCCCAAAGGGTGGAGAAGTTGGGGCAGGAACATTGTTCCAGACAGATCTGGGCCACCAGGACAGAATCTGGGAGGAAAGAATGAGGGAGGGTGGCAGCATGGACACTAGAAGGAAAAGCACAGTGGCCTGGTTGGACCCCATGAGTCCTGGGGCTGCCACCGATGGGATCTGTGTGCATCTGGTGGAGTCATGAGATCTTTGTCCTCCAGTTTCCCCAACAATAAGACGGAAAGGGGAAAAATAAACAAAATTATCCCCAAAGAAATGACTCATCCCATGTGATTGGGCTGCACTATCATTTAATATCTGGGTAGCTCAGAAAGCCAGCCAACTTCTTTAATCTTCAGCTGACTCAACACTGAAGGGGGAATAGTTGTTCGCTCGTGAGAAGGATGTGTAACACAGTGGGCCAGAAGGGCATTTAAAAGGTGCAAAAGCCCTATGTCACCATTGTGTGGGGCTTGTTTTAGTAGGTATCTTGTAAGTCCATACTGATGGATGGCAGATGAATCTAGCACACACAGGCCATATCATACACATACTCACATAAATAGATACACAGATTCGGTGTTTACTGCTGAGCAATCTAACTGAACAATGCAATTATTCTGAACCTTGGCCAGTGTGTGATCCTTGCCTTTTAGTTTTCTAAGCTGTGTTTCTAACTCAAGTCACCTGGAGAAGAATGGGTCTTCCTGAAAGATGCTGATGCGTCTTCAGTATCTCCTCCCCAGGATGGCAGAAGAGGGAAGAACTCATGTGACTGCACAGACACAAAATTGTGCCTTCAGATTCCCCTCATCTTTCATCTACTCCAGCAGTAACCAATCAACACACTGTCTCTCGAGTGCCTGCTGTGTTCAGGGTCTCTGCTATATGCTTGAGACGCAGTAGTGACTGAGGGAGAGACATAGTCCTTGCCCGAATGGAGTGCATGCATTGGAACAAGGGAAGAGCCTATCGTGACCACCCAGTGGTGGCTGGTTTCCCTTCCTTTGGCCTTCAGTAGCATCTCGACCTCTCCTGCTTCTGCCAGGGTAGGTGCTGCAGTGAAAAGAGAGGACATACTGCCATGCACAGGTAGATAATGGCAGCGGACAGTCACTGGCAAGTGGGAGATGCCATGTCTGTATCTCTACTCTCACACCTCCTGCACTTTCTTATATGCCCCCAACTTGTGTTCAAAATTAGGTCACAACATTTCAAAGTAACAACTATAATTGTTATAACACAATTATAAACACAAAGTAACAACTATAATTGTATAACACAATTATGCAATTGTATACAATTATGTAATTGTGTTATAATACAAAGTAACAACTATACTTGTATAACACAATTATAAACTCTCAATGTCCCTAAGGACTGTCCGAGTGTCTGGAGAGAAGGTCCATCAAGACATCTCTGGGCATCAGCTGTGCCAAATATCTGTTCTTCTGTGAGTTACAGCCATAGTTCCTCAGACAATATTACATGGAAAATCCCTCTCTTTGTTGTGAACCTCAGTGACCTTGGCTATGTACAGTAGGCATGAAACTGGGTTTGGAAGAAGGGACTGGAGAAATTCAAAGTATTTTGCATGATACAGCGATGAATTTGGGCAACTCAAGTTGCTCAACACTAATTTGAGTAAGAGGGTAAAAAGGCCACCTAGGGGAGGGGGGAGGGCGGGAGGATGTGAGGAAGCAGAGAAGTCCTGGGTAGAAGAGCTGGCGGAAAGTTGTCCCAAGGATCAGACATGTCTATGATGTCATTTGAGTTGTTTTTGGTGTAGAGTATGATGCTTTTATTCTGTGTTACTCCTAGATTTTCAGGCAAAACTTTGTTTCATGCACCAGGCTTGTCATGGTCATTGGCATGGTGGGAAATATGACCAAAGAACTTCTCTGAGTCTCAGGATGCTGACTGCTCGTACTTAGGTGTGTGCCTTCATAATAACTCAGCATGATGCTTTCTATATCATTGGCCCTCTTCCTCCGCAGTCCATGTGTGGACTCAGTTAAATCTCACAACTCAAAGATGTGGTACTGCTACCATCCCTATTTTACAGATGAGGAAACTGAGACACCACAAGGCTGGATCGTTGGTAAAGGTCTCCCTGCCAGTAGGACTCAGGCCCGGGTTTGAGCTCAGGCAGCCTACATCTTGCAGTCAAAGTGCAGTCAAAGTGTAATGCAGACTCGGGAAGGGGAAAGATCAAGGTGTGGTGGGTGGAGCTCTTGCCTTGGGAGGAAAATTCAGAGAAACACCAAAAAAATCTCAGCAATCAAGATGTAAACTCTTTGGATGCAATATTTCAAAAAATTAAAATCAATGCAAAAATTTATCATGAAAAAAATCAAGTTTTTTTTAATTAGAAGAGATGGTGTCAGTACGACTGATTACGTTTTCCCCACTGTCTCCAATATGCCTCTGCAAGCTACTGAGGGAAGTTAGACCTTCCTATTTCTTTGTTTTTTAGGTGGCGGGGATTGCTTGGACCCAGGGCCTCACACCTGCTCAGTGTGTACTCTATCACTGAACTACACGCCCAGCTCCGCCCTCCCATTTCTCAGTTCTTGTCTTCTACTCTGAACCAAGCTGTGAGCTGATGCTTACTCATTCATATAGTTCTTAGGCAGAACTCTAAACTTCTCCGAAGCATAAATAGCAGGCTCATGCCAATCTCAGCCAGATCTCAGGGTTAGAAATCCCAGGTACTAGCTGGGTGCCTGCACTGCCTCTCCCGTATGCACCATCTGCTCTGCTGTGATACCTAGAGTGCCCGAGGGAGCTTTTTTTTTTATTTTATTTTTTTTTATTTTTTTTGGGTGGGAGGTGCGGGAGATCGAGGAGATTGAACTCAGAGCCTTGTGCTTGCTAGGCAAGCACTCTACCACTGTGCTGAATCCCCAGCCCCGCCTAAGGAATCTTGAAAAGCATTTTGGATTTGATCTAGTGGCCATAGAAGGGATTAAGCTGCCTGCTGGAAAAAATACTTCTTCCACGATACTTTCCTGATCTCCCTCATCTCCAGGCTTCTGCTCCAGCCTGAGGCAGGTGCCCTTCTCCACAATGCCAAGCACCCTGGGTCATCTCTGTCACCGCACTTGTTGCTGCTAGCAGCTGACAATGTGAAGACACAAGTGATTGACAGAATAATGCAGAATAATGCACAAGTGATTGACAGAATAATGCAGAATAATGTCCCCCATGTCTGATCATTGCTCAGCCTAGAACACAGTTCACTTAATGGCTGAAAAGTGAATATATGTGCTTCAAGGGAACCTGTAACCCTATTGTTTTAAGACTCTATATGCCTCTCAAACTATCAATTCCTCTTCCCTTTCAAGGTAAAAGCCTTATAAATTTTCAAGGTTAAGTAGAAATGACACTAGTGCTTAAGTCAGATAGACTCGAGTTTACATACTTAGCTTCCTAATCTTTCACTTCAAAGACAATAATACATTTAATCCTCAGTCAATCCCCAGGGTGATTCTATAACATTCTATACCCCGAGTGTATTGTGAATATTTAAAAAATGGCGGCCATACACATATACATGTTAGAGGTGTTTGTACAGATACCTGCTTTGAAAAATTCAAATTCAAACTGCATTCCAGCTAATTTGAATGCCTCTTCTAAACAAAACACAACCAAAAGAGAATTAGAGTCTGACCTTGCAAAGCTAAATTTTTTTTTGGTGCTGAGGATGGAACTCAGGGCCTTGTGCTTGCTAGGCAAGCGCTCTATCACTTGAGCTAAATCCCCAGTCCCTGAGGTTTATTTTTAACTCCAGAGAACTTCAGCATTGGAAAGGACAGCCTATGCCACTTATATGTCAGCTCAGGAGATGGGTCTCAGACCTGAAGTGCAAAGTGAAACTACCAGATGATGGGTTTCCAGGACGCATTATCAGCTTTAGTGCAGATGTGTCCCAGCACATCCGCTTTGTCAGGAAGAAATTCCTCATTGCCAGCAAACCCAGCCTGAGAGAGACAGAAGTGGAGAAGACAGAAATGGGCCACCAAGCTGTGTGCTTCCTGGCACGGAGCATGGCTTCCCAGCCCCACTGCCATTTCACTATACCTAACTGTGCCAAATCCCTCATTCCACTATGACTCTTTGTTGACGCTAGTGCCGTAGATGCCAAAGATTCACTTTCTGCATAGGTTGGAAACTGGAATGAAATAGCATCCTGCTTTTCATTTAGCTCATATTCTAGTTTCATAGCATAGGCTCCCAATCTTTTTACTGATATTCTTGTTTTAACATCTCACTGTACAAAGTATCATGTAATGAGATGTCAGATCTTTATGGTCCCTTTAAGGTGATTAAGATCTTTCCCATGTATTATGTCAAGTGACATCAGTGGGCCACAGTTTTGTGAGACACATTTTTTCCTCTGTTCTATAGGCCAAGAAAATGGCTGATTTATCTGAGTCTCAAATGCCGCTAGCTAGTTGAACTATTATTGTTTTAGGGATTCAAGTTCAAAATACTAGCAATGAAGAGGTGCATGAGGCCAGATATTTCTCTTGTGCTTTACAAACAAGTCATACAGCTCATATCCACAGATAACGGAACAAAGATTGGAACTGTGGTCTGGTTGATTTGAAGGCTTAATCTCTTTTCATAGGGCCCATAGTCATCTATCTTGAGGGCAAACATTCTACCATTTCAAGCATCATCATATGAGAGATGGTGGTGAAAATTGGTGAGAGTTATAACCCTTTTTCACATATGCGAACACAAACCTTATACTGGCTCGTCTGAGTTCGCAGAGCTTGCAAGTGGCCAAGAGGGAAAGAAGGGTCAGAGCTCCTGACCCTGAGTCAAAGGCTTCCCCTTGGTTCCATTCTTCAGGCCCAAAGCTTGGGAGAGCAAAGTGTCTCAGCACTGAAACAAATTCTTCTTCAAGATATCTGAAGCATCTTCTACTTCAGGAACTGTAATTTCACAATATTCAAGTGGTGCATTTCCCTGAGAATGAGAGATTTAATGTTAAACTTACTAACCTCAGCTAATACCTTTGGTTTATCCCTCAAGCCAGGCATATCTGGCTTACCCATCTTAACGTGTAGAGTAGCCCTTAAATCCTTTATCTTTGAAGGTTAATCGGAGGAGGCAATGTATTCAAACAGGAACAGCACAGAGTTTGGCCTGTTTTAGAGCTTAATTCTTGTTCATTGAATGAACATTTGGTGATCATATTAAAGAACACACCAGTCCCAGAGATGTGTTGCTTTTCTTAACATGCAAATAATTAGACCAAATGAAATGTATCCTTAATGAAACTGAAAACCCGAGATCCTCTTTTCTTCTATTTTTGATAAAAAATTTTCTCAAACAGGAATTTTAAAAAGTTGAATTCCAATTTGATTTTATGTCTTGCAGAATGATATAATAGATACTTTGCCTGAGCCTTCCATAGAAAAGTTCTTTTAAGTAACCTGTTTTCAATTAATAGCTGGGAAAATTAAACACTACTCAAAGAAAGCCCCAATGCGAATGAAAGTAAAGGAAGGAGAGAACCCAGAAGGGGAAGCAGAATGCTCAGGTCAGCTTTGTCCCCAGCGGCTCTTCTAATACAGGGGAGAATGGTCTTTAGTTTTCACGGCTGGCAGAACACGGGAGATTTTAAACAGTTCAGATATTCTGTGCTGTGGAATAGTCTAGAAGGAGTATGGAGAAGGGAGTGCGGTAGAAAGAGTCTTGCAAGTGTCTCTGCACATTGTACGCTGGGGTGTCTGGTAGTCCTACAGGAGACTCCACTGCCACGTGAAAGTGGGCCCCAGAGAGCCAGAGCTACAGATGAGCTTGTCTTCTGCTCTTTCAAACATTGGTGTCTGGAGGACAATTTCCCCCCTCTGAGAATTTATAAACACAAGTGGATTTTCAGTCTTGCTTATCTAAAAATCTTCAACTCGAATTGTTTAAGGAAGTCTTCTTATAATAGTTCCCTTCATTATTGGACAAAAGCAATCACACGCTCTCAGCCTGGGCTTCAAACAGTCCCCAGTGCTTGATTTCTAAGGAAAATGAGTATATCGACAAAATCAGAGAACCCTTAAGGTAACAAAGCACCAGAGTGAGAGCTAGAAGAAACAACACAGAACACAGTCAGCTGCCCCAGCTTCAGATGTTGAAATGATCAGGCAAAGCATATGAGCTAAGTCTATGTGCTGTGTTTCAGTAAAAAAGAAGGATTTAATGTAAGAAATAAAAAAGACACTGTAAATATGATCAAATAGACTTGGGAAAAGAATCACAGTAGGAGTTTAATGAAGTTGATACATGAAGAGATCAATTAACTGCAGTATAGATTTTTAAAACACATCATTCAGAATTCAGAATGGAGTGAAAACATGGAAACTGTAGGAAAGGTTGAGATAGAAAGGCTAGACCGGAGGATCTAATATCCAGGTAAATCAGAGTTCTGGAAGATGAGAATGAAAATGAAATGAACAGATATTTGAAGAGATAATAATGTAGGGTATTTGAAAATGGTGAAAAACACCAAAATAGAAAATCAGGATTTCCTTATGTATCAAAAGCTAGACAAGTAAGTCTATGTAATATGATTCACATCTATACATATTACAGTGAAGCTGTAAAAAACCAATCACGGAGAGAAGACTCTAAAAGCAAAAGGGGAAAAACATTTTCTTCAAAAGGATTGAGTTTTCATTAACATCTGTAGTTGGCAAAACCGTGCAGAAAAATAACTTCATGCTCCTGAAGGAAAATAACTCTCAACCTGGAATTATACACCCAATGAAGTTATCATTTTAAGAGTGAGGGCAAAATAAAGACTTTTTTTGACACTACAATGTATTTTTTTTCCAATAGGCCTTCACTAAAGAATATTCCAGATACGTTCTTCATATTGAAAGGAAGTGATCCTAGATGGAAGGTCTGACATGAAAAAGGTAAAAGGATCAAAGATTATACTAAATATTTCAGCAAATATTCACATGACAGCAGTCAGTAGTATATACACTGTGTGAGTGATCAGAATGAAAGTGGTCCAGGTTTATGTATTATTCTAAAATATAGCAAATGTATGGTTTAACTGTCGAGGTTCATAATTTAATTATGCATGAAAGTATTGGAAGAAAACACAATAATAGAAATGGATATAAGTAACAGACAAGTGGAGGTAAAATAGAGTGAGAACAAATGCACACACATGTACCCATGTACATACACATACATTCTCAAGTCCGACTAAAAGGAATAAAGGAGATAAAGACAAGGAAACGGAAGGGGAGCCAAATCTGAGGCATGCAATAAGAGTGTGGAGATAAATGTCAGTAGTTACAATGATTGTGGATTGAGTAAACTCTTCAGTGAAAGCCAGTTGTTTCACTAGATTAAAAAATTCACAATCTGGTTATATGCTTTTTACAGGAAGCAAACCTAAATTACAAGAATAGAAAACTTTGAATATAAAATGATGTAAAAGATGTACTATAAAAATACTAACTAAAACGAGCTAGCTTGAGTATATTAGTAACAGACTAAATGAGCTTTTTAGGGAAAAAAAACCATATTTTTGTAGCAGGTCACAGCATAACAAGAAAAGAATTAGTGTAGCAGGAAGAGAAAATAATCTAGAAATTCTGTACTTCTCAGAATATATGTATTTGCAATAAATATTAGGAAAATGGCTAATTTGCTATGATATAAATATGTTTAACAACTTGTCTTTGTAGTAGATAAGATAAAAAGACAAAAGAGTAGTTAAGATTTAAAAAAGTTAAACAACACAATTAACCTAATCCTTGCAGTGTATTTCTGGAAGAGTCCCTTCAGTGAATGTGGCACAGACACATGGGATGTTGCACAAGTGAGCCCAGGTCTGAGCATAAACCATGGCCTAAAAGCTCATAAAATAATAGCATAATAGCATACATGGCTGGGGATTTAGCTTAGTGGTTAGAGTGCTTGCCTTGCAAGCACAAGGCCCTGAGTTCGATCCCTGGCACACACACACACACACACACACACACACACACACACACACAAATAGCATACAGGCCATTTCCTGTGATCGATAAATGATTAAGTTAAAACTTGGTGGCAGTAAGGTAACAAAAATAATCTGAATTTATTTTTAAATCACCAAGTCAGGAGTCAAAAAATAAATGATAAGAGAAAATACTTAAAATTAAATGACATAAAATATAAAATTGAAATTTTTATTTTAGAAGAGTAAAAAGCTAAAATTTAATTTCCAAAGCATGTGACATGATAGATCAGTGAACTAACAAAAGTTTAGTGCCAGAAACACAGACCGAAGGAACTAATGAAGATAATACCAAAAGTTATTAATACAGAAAATAAAATTACAATCCAGGGTACCGGTGAATTTATGAACCTTTGGAAAGTTTGATCGGGAGTGAAAGTGAAGACACCAACAGACTAAATTAGAAATGTAAAAGGGGAAATAACTATTGCACACAAGAGGTTCAGATGATGAAAGAACATTAGTGAATAAATAAATATCTAGAAAACTATAAGAGCAAGTTACTCATGGAGGCATAGTGAAAGTAATATTTTTCTGTAACCAGCAATTACATTGACTCAAAGTTGAAAATCTTCCCCCAAGGAAGCTCAACTGCAAGATGGCTTTACTGATATCGAAACAAATTTTTCCTCATCACAGCACGCGATTTCTTGTTCAGAATAGTAAATTTAGAAATACTCTCTAACTCATTTGAAAAGCCTCACAGATACTTCATGCCAATATCCAGCAAGGAGAGTAGGAGGAAAGAGTATTACAGGCCATTATCATGAATACTCAGTAATGACTTACTGCGCCAATATAGTTAAGGATGCACTATGTCATGACAAAATTTATCACAGAAATTCAAATTTTGTTTAACATGAGAAAATCTATTAAGATAAGTCATTACATTAACAAAAGGAAAAAATGCATAATCATTTTAATAAGTACAGAAAATATTGATTAAAGTTAACACACACACACGTCTATGTTAAATTTAAATTTTTAAAAAGATTCTTGGTATCTTAGTATCTTCGACCTGATACTCCAAGACTAAGACAGACTGAAACAAGCCTTATGCTTTGTGGCGAAATACTGAAGGGCCTTCTAGTCAGATTAAGAACAAAGGTTGTCCACTCTTACCACTTTCATTTAGCATTGTTTAGGAGATGCTAACAGATGAGTTCTGGCAAGGTGGAAAAGGGTAGGAAATGACATTATGTCAGATGTTATTATCTACATGTCAAACACAAAATTGATTATTAGGGTTGATAAAGCATTTAGGAGGCCCACTGTGTACATCACCCATGATAATTCAAATAACAAACATGAAAAAATAAGACTTTGGTAGTTTAGCATTATATTATCAGTAAAATGTGTGAAGTGCCTAGCAATAAATCTCTTATAAGATCACAAGGTCCGGTTCCTTGAAAAGAAAATTATAAAATGTTATGGAATTATGGTGAAGCAATTCTTTCTGTCTCTCTGGATACACCCCCGCCACATTGTTCATGTACTGGAAAATTCAATACCAAGGCAATTCCAATACAAATTCCAAGAAAGAGTTATGTGTTTATGTGTCCGTTGATAAGATGATCCTAATATTTACATGAAAGAGTAAGTACTCGGGAGGTGATTCATTGTTTTGGTGCAAGCTGGCTCTATAAATTCTCAGGTGTCATGACTTATAATAAAGTAATTAGGACTGGTGTAATTGACATGACCCGGATACTCTAATTGCAGCACAGATAATGAATCCTGGAAGATCCACCCGGCTAAGAAAACTTGGCTTGTGACGGGGATGGCACTTTAGATGGTGCGGGTAGACTTCTTAATCTATGGGTGCCAGTGAATTTTCTATTCATGGGAAAATATTGGTTTTCTCTATACCATACACAATTTAATCAACTCCAGGTTGATTAAAGACCTAAAAAAGGCAAATTTTATGATGTTTGGAATGTAATGTAGGAAGTAATCTTAATGATCTCACATTAAGAAATTTTTTTAAACAATAAGCAAAATGAAAGACTCATGAAGAAGAACCTGCTATGTTCCACTACTTTGAAGTTATGGTCAGAAAAAAAATAAGAAAACCTAAAAGGAGAATTAAAATTTTAAGCCACAAACTGGGAAAAATGTGCAGAATAAATAACTTGTGCAAATCAATACAAAGAAGACAAAAAGACTGACAGAAAAGTGGGCAAAAGACCTGAAAGGCACTGTGTGCAGAAAAGGAAGGTGATGTCTAATAAAGTGTCTGAAAAGACGCTCAGCCACATCCCAGGTCAACAAGCTGTAAATTAAAACCACTTATCTGTTCAGCAAAAAATTAGAAACTGTTAGTGTGACGGCTTTGTGAAGCAACGGGACCACACACACACACTCTTGTGGGACTGTAAAATGGCCTGGTGATTTGGGGGACTATAACTTTGCCTGGCACAGTTGGAGCATGGATACCCTGAGCCTCGGAAAGCTCAGTCCTAAAAATAATCCCTGTATAGAGATACTGTCGTAGTTACTTTTCTCATTGCCGAGACAAAATACCTGACACCCAAAGTTGAAGGAGGAAAGGGTTATTTCGGTTTGCGGTTTGTAGAGGTTTCAGTCCCTAGTTGGCTGACTCCAAGGCAGAGGGACATTGCAGAGGAGAAACGGTTCACTGCAGCCAGAAGATGGCAAAAGCAAGCCAGGGAGCAAGTCTAGCAGCCTTTTTCTGCCCCTTTCATTGTTCCATCTGGGGTACCAGGATTAGGGCAGTATCGGCCCAATCAGTAGACTGATTTGGACACACCCTTCATCCCAGCATCACACACTCTGGATACAGTCACCTTTGAAAAGACTCACCTATGACTGCATAAGCTTTTGGGAGGACAGTTAAACACAAGCCACAACAGGCACCATGAAACGCAAAGTAGAATGTTCATAGTAGCACTAGGGTAAGAAAGATTGAGGGATCAACTTCAAGTATCTATTGACTTGACAATGGGTAAATACCTAGTATATTCACATACAGAAATATTATATGACCATGAAATTGAAGGAATTGTTGTTATCCACAATCGCAGAGATTGTTTTTGAGATGTGAATTGGGGCAATCATAAAACAGACTGTAGGATAATAATAGATGACTAATATGTATATAGCTCACACTATGTTCCAGGCACTATTCTAAATGTGCTATATAGATTGGCTCATTTAATTCTCACGAGAACACTATAAAATAGGCATTTTAGTGTTCCCAATGTGCAGGTGAGGAAAGAACTGCAGAGAGGTCGATCAGCTTGCTCAAGGTCTCACAGCTGACAAAGGGCAGCCCCGGTTATCAAGAACAGGCACCAGGTGTAGAATATATCCTATATTATTCTTTTGGCTGAAATTAAAAAATAAGCAGCACCACAAGACTTAGTGGATGTGGACATACATAGTAAAACTCTTGAATACAGAGTTATTCCACAAAGGCAAGCAGATAATTAACTCAACATATAGGAAAGGTGTTCCCCGGGGTGTGAAGTGTTGTGACCATGAAGGGTGAATGGAAATACCAAAAATAAGGGCGACTTTTAAAAAAACTGAGAATTGGTGCACGCATCTCAACCGTTCTGTTGTTCCTTACACTATATGAATATTTTATAACTATTCTTTTGTCTCCAATCAATATTTAAAGTAGTTGGAAAAAATAAAGGAAGAAAATGAAACCTTGCCAACGATGGTAGAGCAATACTTCATGTTTCTTCCTCATAAAACTTGCATCTTTGCAGGTAAAACCCTTTAAAAAGTTCACAGGAGCTGAACTCAGTGTAGAATTTTCATCATTTTTTTTTTGTTCAAATAAACAATAATGGCAACAAATAACAGCACAAATGCCTCTAATTGCAGCCTATCGAAAGGAAACATCACAGTCTGGCAAAAGCCACCCCACCAACACAAGCTTTTAAAAATTGCCACTCGGATTCAGCCTTTATTTTCCTGATATTGCATGGTAACTTCTTCTTTTCCCCATCAATAGAGAGATACGGGAAATTAAATTTCACCATCCATCAGAAGTAGTCAAGAAATTATTTCTCCAATTACTTAAGACTCAGTTTTTAAGCGGCAAAAGTCAATTTATCAGTCAATTTAATGTTCCCTTTACATTAAATGCAGACGGAACATCTCCAGCAGCTGTAAATACTTAGGAAACTCTATGCTCACTCTCTTCGCCATTTGCTGCTTGGTAATATCCTGTCGTCCCCCGAGCACAGGTCAGAATGGTGGCTCCTTCAGAAGATGTCCCCTCTAATACTCTTCTCCAATTTTTGCTCCAAAAAAGAAAAACCACCCACTCCTCTAGGTCCCCTTAACATTTTGCACACACTTGGAAGAGGACTTCTTCTTAGTATCCTGTTCACTGGCTGGCTATTAGTTACTTATTGTTATTTTTCTCTTGAATGAATGTTTTTCAAAGCAGCATATCAAGTTCTGTGAATCTCTAAATTGTGTCCTGAGCATCTAACAGCAAATGGCCTGGCCTGAAGCAATAATTCTGATGATGATGAAAATACAGACGCTGTCTGTTCCAGGCATCTGCCGCTAACACTTCTAGCCTAACACATCCCTGCAGAATGGTAGCTGGAAACCAGGACCTGTGTCTATCTCTTCCTGTTCTCAGCCAGGTGGATTTCTCCTGGGTTCTCCGGGGCTGCTCCATTCGTGTGGCTATTTCAGGGCCTGGCTGGGCCGAGTGCCATGGCTTCCTGACTCTCATGCCCAGTGTGCAGTGCCCACAGCCTCCGAGTCTGTTTAAGGGCACATCCCTGGGACTGCTCCACAGGGCTTGGTCTTCTCCTAGCAAGGAGGTCACAGTACATCACTTTGGGGGAAGCTGGCAGGAAGCAGAGCTGCCTGGGTGGTTAAGGAAACTTCCAGACCGGGCACAGGCACTCTCCTGTCTCATTCTGTGGGTCAAATTGGATGCAGGCTCATGGCAGGTAGGGAGAGGGACAAAAGGATTCACTCCTGAATGGGCTGTGTCTAGGTCACATGGGCGGGCCCATGGTTGGGGTGGGAAATATTGTATTTGGCAAGTACTACTGGCTACATCTATGGAATATTCTCAAATTCCTGTCCAAAGTGCTAAACATATTACATATATGCAATCACTTAGTGTCTTTAAGAGTCCTCCGAGATAGTTGCTATTACTGTTTTCACTCAATAAAGAAAATGAGATGTTCTAGAACCTAAACATATATCTAAAATGTCACAGCCGGTGGCAGAGTTAATATTTCCATCAGGTCACTCTGGAGCCTGATCTCTTAATCACTGAACTACTTGACCTCTATCTGAGAACTAAATAAATGTTTGACATTAATATCTTCTTTTGTGGATTAACTCGGCAGACTTATTTCGAAGCTGTTAAAATTCCAGAAAAATATTCCTTCCTAAAAACTAATGGAGAAAATGGAAGGCAAGAATGACGATCGAAAAGGAGGTGCTCAACTTTAGTTATTTATTATTTAGCCTGTGAACAGAACCCGTGTGCTCCTGCCTGTGACCTGATACCTCTTCACCAGGAAATTCTAGGCAGCCACGCTTTCAGCAAATACGGTTTCTCTTCTCCATAGGTACATTTCCCAGGATTTCCTGACTGACATATCCATCCAAAACTTTGGGCAGTCATTTCACCATTTTGGTATGGCTTGGGTATGACCAGAGAGTTCCATGAAGCCAGCTTTCCTGTGTCTTATCGTTAGGGGAGTATCTGGTACAGGCAAGGAATAAGCAGGCAAGTGGCCAGTAGTTTGCCTATCATGGAGACCCCAGTGACAAGTGCTGGACTTTATTACATAATCAAATACCATACTCTCATCATAAACCATCACAGTGCTCAGGTTTTCCAAGCACTGGGCTAACTCATAAGATTCCCGGGGTGGTTTTTTAAATTTCCAAGTAATAAAATACTGTCCCAATATTTGGGTGTGGTGATACTCATAGAGTTTGTCAAATTAGTTCAGAAGTTGTGTTGTTTCCCAGAAGCAGAAGAATATCAAATATGAGATGTCTAAATAACGGAAGGTCACATATTCATAAAAGACTTTCGTAACACTGGAAAATACTTGTGATACATCAGGTTAAAAATAAGACAGGATACATCGCTGTATGAAAAACCCTAAAGGAAAATGCCCAATAAGGTTGATCATTTTTTAATGGTTCCATTAGTGGTAGTTTTTCATTATGAATATATTTTTGTATTTTTAAATGCTCTGCAACAAATATGCAATATGTATATGACAATAACATACTCAAATATTGAGATACTTCACAGACTTCTTTATTCTTGTGACATTTCTAAAGGCAATAACCATGAAAAGTCCAACCTTCTGGAGAGCTGACAAGAGACTGAGTTTGTGTGTCTGGAAGTTTCCCAAATAGTGGAAAGCTAGTTAAGCCTGCTAGTTCCATCACCAGGCAGAAATTTTGCCACTAAGAGAGGAGGAAGGGTACCTTAAAACCAGCCATTCCCAATCATAAGCCATCTTTATTTTCCTTGGACGGATCACACTTGCTGCTTCGGCAAAGGCATCAGTGACCATGTCTACAACCCTGGGAAAAGTTCTCTCTGATCTCAGCTGTGCATCCTCACAGCTTGTAGTTTTTTAATTACCAGGGAACCACAAAGACGAGTCCTAACAATACAACTGGGACAGCATCAGGGGACAGGCCTGGTTGGTCCAAGAGCCGGTTCATAATTACTTTTGGGTAACTAGGAGGGCAGCCATACTTACTACTCAGCTGGGTGTTGCACTCTGATCGCAGGGTGCCAGAAGTGCTGCTTCTCATTTCTCCTACATTCAGTGAGATTTACACTTATTAATCCCTGCAAACCAAAATGAAGGTGCTCCCGAGGGTCAAAAGCAGGGACTGTTCACGCACGTCATGAGGGAAAATAATGGTCTAGCGTTTACGTGGAGTCGTATTTCATCATTCCTACATACAGAGGGAAATACCACCTACTGGGCATTTCCAGTGTGCTGGACTTGTGTCGAGCCCTTGAGAGAAGCTTATAAACATCCTCATTTGAGGATGGAGTGAATTTTATCATGCAAGGTTTTAAAAAGAAAATATGCCTCTAATAAGCAAAACAACCATTTGCTTTGGTGATGCGTCCCTGATGAGAAATAGGCAGGAACAGTATTCTTAATCATTGTAGAGCTGTTCAATTTGGCACAAGATCATGGATTTGGGAGTCAGATATGTGGCTTTAACTCCTGATTCTGAGTGTGGGCAAGTCGTTATACTCTGGTGGGTCTCCTGTGGCCACTTGTGAAGTCAGTTTAAGTGCTGGATGGCCAGAAACCATGACTCGAATTCTCAGGTCAATTGACCACAGAGAACCTGGCACGAAGGAGATGGTCAGTGATCTTTCTATTCCCTTCATCTGTTCATTCTCGTGACTAGAATCCAAGGCAGAAAAGCATTTTGGAGAAGTGTCGTCACTTTTGCTTAGCAAAATGTGTGGGGTCAGCGATCATTAGCATCGACTTGAAATTGGCTTTGTTGATACCAGCACAAGGAGGGGTTTTCTTGCTATTTCCTAACTCACTCCCTAGATGGCACTGAGCTTTTTATTCCAAGAGTTTTTGGGAAAAGTCTTGAGTGAGTTTCACAGAACTGTTGCTGAGGGGGTTTTAGCCATATGTGGAAGGTCCATTCTCCTCCTGTAAGACTCCTCTGTGCCTGAAATCTCTATTTTACCATTTTGCTTACCACCAAAACCCTTTCCGAAATAGGCAAACAGAAAGATATGTTCCCTAATACAAAGAAAGAAACACCAGGTTATTGTCAGATAACTAGAGCTTGTGTTTCCGTGTGATGATAGACTATTAGAGGGAGCAGTGTTACATATGGCAGTGCACACCACCCTGGCTTCTGGGGACATCCACACAGCCTACTCCAATATTCCTAGATTCGAGTTTAATCTTGGTGATAAAACTGCCTCATAAAACTCTATAGGTAGCAACTTAAGTATCCAACACCAAGGGCAAGATCAAATAAACCACTGAAAAAAATACAGGTCTACCATGCTTCATCCAAATCCCTCGGGGCCTGGAAGCAGAATATTGTGCATGGAAAGCAATATGGCAAATGTGCTGTGTACTAGTAACTATCCCCAGTAAGGCCTGGAGCAACCCATGGTCATTAAACATACGATTTCTACAGTGCAATCTGCAGATAGCCTTACTAAGTAGTGTAAATGAAGAATATACAAAATCACCTCAATGCAGGTCAGACTTTGCCGCCAAATTTGCTGCAAAAACCTTTCCATATTTCAAAGCCTTTTGATTTTGAAACTATAGTGAAGGGATTGTCAACCTTATTCAACTAGCCTCACAACACCATGGTTTTGGAGAAAATTTAATAATGTAGGACAGTGCTCAGGATATAAAACTATTATTAAGTGAATGATTAAAAACAAAATATGGGTTTTGAAAGTTTCCTAGAGGTAGAGGTAGGGAGATGACATAAAGACAGCTGTAGCAAAGTAGTGGTTGTTTTGAGAAACTAAGGTACGTGAGATTTTCATGTTTTGTGTCCACTTGAGTATTTTCTAAATTTTCCATCAGAACTAGCAATCATTTTAATTACTACCAATGTATTCCAGTGTGAACACTCCAGGGACACCAGCTCCCCATGCAGTACTCAGACCAAGAGAGAATCGTCCTCTCGAGTTCCCTGGCCTGGGCAGTGTAGGACATTGCTTACTGGAAAGAGCCTGCAAGCAATTATTCTGGTGGTCTAGTCTCTTTCCAAACTCTCAAAACTGTCCACAGTGATGAAGAGATGCTGGAAACCAAACCCCAAGACTCCTTTTGCTAGCCCTGGCGGTCTAATGGGGCAATTGACAGGCCCGTCTCCTCATCTCTGAGTGCCCCAGTGTGCTCTAAGGAATGAGACTTGATGCAGTTTAATTGATTGTTAGGGAAGCTCCAAGTTTTGTTGCATGGAAAGTCAATGCAAAATAGCCTGCTCAATTCAGAAGCAATTTAGAATCATGACGTCTGCCTCTTTCTTAGGTCCCTGGAATTTTCCCACTGCTTTTCATGTAATAGCAAAGTGATTTGCTTAACACAGGCTAACACTTTCTGAGGGTAGGGACTGCGTCTTCTACATCTTTTTAAGGGAATGTGTCTAGCTCAGTGCCTGGCATAATGCATGCTTAGTAAGTAAATGCTTTTGACAGAACTTGTGCAATTGTATACAAAGATGTGTATATATACTTATACTGATGTGTATATATGTATTTAAGTAAACTGTGTGGATAGATATACCCATGTAAATATATAGGTACGTAGGCACATATGTACACTGTATAAACATGTGTATATAATATCTATTTTTGTATTATCCATTCATTCATGTTTATTCATTCATTCACTATAAAAATGCCTAACAAGAGATACCACAAAGGCTTAATTGTTTGATGTTCCGCCAAAGTCACATGTTAATACTTAATCACCCAAGGTGACGGCATTAGAAAGTGGGGCCTTTGAGAGGTGATCATGTCATAGAGGTGGAGCATTCATGCATAGCTGTACCCTGATAAAAGATACCCAGGGAGGGCTCATGCCCTTTCTACCTGTGAGACACAGCAAGGCGATGCTGTCTACAAGCCAGGAAGATGATCTTCATTAGACACCAAATCTGCCAGCACCTCGTTCTTGGACTTGGCAGACTTGAGAACTATGAGAAATAAATGTTGGTTGTTCATGAGTTAGGCATTTTATTATAGCAGCCCAAGAAGACTAAGACCGATAGTAAGGAATTAGTCATATTTACAAAGATTGTTTTGAATTCCAGTTATAGAAGAGTAAGACATTCTAGGTTATAGAACTATAAGACATTATTCTTTGACCCTGGCTGAAGATTAGATTCCCTGGAGAATTAAAAAATGAGAAGATCAATGTCCAGGTGTTCTGATTTCTTTGGCCTGAGGAACGACACTGGCATTGGTTTTTGTAGTGTTATGGCTTGTATCTAGATGTCCCTCGACACTGGCATTGGTTTTTGTAGTGTTATGGCTTGTATCTAGATGTCCCTCCAAAGCCTCATGCAGTCATAGGTGGGGCTTTTTGGAGGTGGCTGGATCTAGGGTGTGTGGCACTGGGATTAAGAGTGTGTGATAACTAAATTGGTTTACTATAGTTCTGGGTGTGAGTAATGGGAAGCCCCACCCTGGGTGTGGGTGGCATGAACCAATAGGCTTGCAGCCTGAATGGAATACAAAGGGACAGAAAAGAAGGCAGGCTCGCTGTTTAGTGCCTCTTGCCTGCCCTGCCAAGGACTGTTTCTCCTCTGCCAGGCCCCTCTGCCATGCCACCCCGTCTTGGAGCCAGCCTGCTATGGACCGAAACTGCTACAAACTATGAGCTACAATCTCCCCTTCTTTAACTCGTGGATGTTGGGTATTTTGTTCCAGCAATGAGAAAGTAACTAAGACATAGAGCTTTCCTGATGATTTGAATGTCATGTCAGGTTTTGAATCTACTGCTTTGAATGAACTGGGCTAATGACCTTCACTGTAGAAGGAGATGCCTCCCACCAGCACACAGCAGAACAGAAAACTGTGTGTGTCAGAAGCTAGGTCACGCACTTCCAAACTGTTCTCACACGAGCCTGACAGGAGGCTGCCTTCTCTGAGGACATCTTTGTGACTCTTGCGGATATCGTACTCCTCTGGTGCTCCCAGAAGAGAAGGAAATGGTGCCAGAAGCTAGGGTTCTAGCCCAGCACTTCTCAAACTTTAGTATTTGTGGGGCGGGTGGTAAAAGCGCAGTTTTTGATTCAGCAGCTGGGGTGGGCTCTGGTGCTCGGGAACCTGCGTCTCTCACCAGCCTCTGGGTGGTGTGACAGCTGATGCTCTACTTGAGTGACAAAATCCCGCAGACCAGGAAACACTAGGCAGGAAACTGTGGTGGTGGCTGAGAGTAGCGTGGAAATTTGTGAGGGTGGCTTACTTTTCATTTGTGAGATGTGCACACGCGTGCATGTGTGCATGTGTGTGTGAGCGCATGTTGGAGGCTGTTGCGATTTTATGTTCCTCTTTGACATCAGGCTGGGCTGGCAGCACTCCCGTATGGACTGGTGATCTAAAGCAACATAAGAAGCAGCAGTAAAGACACATTTAGCACTGATGGAGATTAGGGGAGGAAAAGGGTGCTCTGAGATCTAGGGGAGAATTTAGCAAGGCAGCTTCCTGATGCTGAGTTATAAGATGAGCAGACGGGCAGGCTCATGCCAGCTCATCCCAAGAGCGGGGGAGAGCCCTACGGTCTTAGTCAAGAGGCAGACCTCTCCTCTCTCTAAGGGAAGCCACTGGCACAGGGCGAAACCAATGAAAGACATGAAAACAGAGGTCAAGGGGGAGGAAGTCTCCGCTACAAAGCCAGATGGAGGCTCGCAGCAAATACTGCAGTCACTGGCAGTCACCTTGGCCCCAAGAAGGGAACGTAAGTCGGAGTGTAGGACCCACCGTGGTAGATTGAATGAATGGTGCTTCTAACATACATCCACATTGACGTTTATCTGGTATTTGTGAATGGAACTTTATTGGATGAAAGGAGTTTTGCAGATGCAGTTAAACTCCTTGAGATGAAATCATTGAGATTATCTAGGATAATCCAGATGAACCCTAAATTAAGGCAAATGTCTTTCTAAAACACAGAGTCTGGAGACGGGAAGAAACGAGACAGGAACACAGAAAAGAAGGGCATGTAAATGTGGCAGCAGAGACTAGAGGGACACAGCCTGAAGCCAAGGAAGGTCTGGAGTCGCCCGAAGCAGGAGGGTGTGGGAAGGATTGTCCACAGGAGCCTCCAGAGAGAGCAGGGTCCTGGCTACTGATCTTGGTTTTGAACTTCTCGCCTCTGGAACTGTGAGAACCTTGCCAGTTGTGGTCGTTTGCCGCAGCACCTCTAGGACAGCGACACGCTGGCCTTCCGGTTAACCTGGTGCCACAGCCTCTAGTTCACATGCATGGTGCTGACGCTGCTGCTGGTCACACTTGTCTCTAATGGCAACGATGGTTTGAGAATTGTTCCCTTCGCTGAGCAGCACAGTGACCCAGCTCGCTAGCCTGACGTCAGCCTTTCCCCCTTTCCGCGAGCTTTCCCCATTTCCCACAGTAGTGGGCTCAAGGAAGGAACCCTGGATTTGGAGGTAGACCTGACTCCCATCAGGACATTCTACGCCATCCCAGAGAAGTCATTTGGAGGAGGAAGCTGAGACACAGAGAAGTGAGGGAGGCCTGCTACCCAGCCCTGTGGTAAGGACCAAACAGGAAAAGGGTCACTGCCTCAGCATGGGCGATGCTTGATGAGCTTGATCCTGGGTCGGGTGAGGAGCCCGTTGGTGGTTTGCACCCCAAGGAGCTCCCGCTACAGTTTTCCCACAAGAGGAAGGGCGTGAGCTGCCGCTTCCCAGCCTGTGAACCTCACCCCATTCACACTGCCCAACTTGGACTGCTGTGGGCATCCAGGACAGTCAGGATGCTGTGACATTTGCTGCTCTCTCTGTCACTCTGGACTCTGGTGCTGTGCCCGAGGCGTGCTGGTGAGAGGCAACCATTTCCTGTCTTGGTGCCGTACCCCAGGGTCCCTCTAAGACACAGGATCCCCCAGAGCCGGACAGCCCTCCTCCACCAGGCCGGGTCGTTTTTTCCAGAGAGCTGAATAATTTCTCAGATCCCCACAGGATTGGCTGACATCCCAGTACCCTACAGCTGTGCTTCAATGGGGCAGGGCTGGGACTAGTTCTCCCTCACTGTGAAACTCACGTTCTTTCCAGTACAATCATTCTACTTCTCATTTCACACCAGAGGAGAACGCTTATGCTACTTGACCAAACGGCAAACAAAGCACAAATAGGTAAGTAGATGCATTTTAGAGTGTTTTTTCATTACAAAAAGTCCTTAAACCTCCGAGGACTGCTTGCTTTTTATTATATTCATAGACATGGAGTGTGGATGGGTGTTTTTCTGAATCAGATACACATCTGGGCATCCTGAACCAATCCTTCACACGCCTGGGTGGGAAGCGACTTGGAGCGTTTGGGAGGCTTCTGCATTTTTAGCGCTGAAGCATTTCAACCCTGGTCCCGTCACACACACACACACTGGGCCCAAATGAGCGGCCCCTCCACAGAAAGTGCCTTCCCCGTGAAAGGAAAGGTCTGAACAGCCAAGCCCACACCCTCAGCCCTGGCCTCTCGGGAAACCCCTGTCCTGTCAGGCACGGCGGCACCGTTCCTTGGCACCTCCTGTAGATCCTGGATCCAGTTCCCACTAGGCGACGGGAGCTGGAACACATAATGATGTTGCCGTACTTACTGCCTGTTCATAGTTCTCGGTGCCCGGGAAATAAGAGGAATCTTCAACTCAGCCTGTGGAAACAAAAGCAGACTTTACTAGATCTTACACACCATGTTTTAATTCTGTTGAATACACTACCGTTGCTTCTTAAAATTAGATGCAGGTGCTGGCTTAGAGGGAAGGATGGGGAGAGAATCAATCCAGGCCAACAATTGGTTTATTTCTGGAGCAGGGTGGAGGAGGGGATATTTTTCCCTGACATGCTGTCCTCCTTCTGTCAGCATTCATCCCATCTGCCCTGGGGAGCCAAGCACACGTGCACTGAGTCTGCTTTTCCCTGGCGTGCAATTGCCTGGCTCCCCTGGGCACTGAGGGCACATTAGCCCAGGCTTGGCTGGTCCTGCTCCAGGGTGTCCACAGGCTTGCCAGAGCATGAGGGAGAAGGGATGCTTCTCATTTCCAAGTGTGACTTTTCTGTGAAAGTTACATTTGTATACCGCTTCACAGAGAGGCTGCCTAGAAGAGATCATTATTTCCACTTCC
>PVJO010017453.1:0-39143 GCA_004026905.1 Hystrix cristata | reverse complement strand
CAGGCTTCTGTCCTGGTATCTGGCACATCGGAACCCCTCCCGGCTCAGGCTCACCCCGTTCCCCGGGGCCCTGCTGACCCAAGATGCCTGTTTCTCCGGGGCAGGGCGGCAAACCTACAGCGCACATGCCACAGCAGGCTGTTTATGTCACTGAAGGCTCTCAAAGGTTTACCATTGCTGCTCCAGGGCAGCCAGCTTTGCCCAGGACTATTTCATGCAGCCAGCAACCAAGGATCTATAAATTCTGAGAAACCGGAAGTTGGCCTCCCTCAGCAGAAGGGCGCCGAGATGCCCACCTCCATCTCATCCCACCCTCACCCCAACTTATCTCCGATTCGGCACATCGAGAGCATGGATAGATGAGAGAGGGCTTTGCACACAGAGATGCCCCTGGGTTGGAACGTGACAGCCCCGGCGTGTGCACACGAGAGAGGCCGGAGAAGCAGAGCAGCTCCCTGGGATGAGAAGGGGGCTCACTCCAGGGCTCAGCCCCACGAACACAGGCGATGCCAACGCGGGTCAAACAGACCTTGATGGGAACCAGGTTTCTTCTGGTGGCCGCTGTCGGGGTTATTGATGGCTGGAGCTTGCTCTGCTTTTCACCAAGGCAATTTATTTCCAGGGCCCGTCGGTGATCCCTGGCCCTGGCCTGGCAGCCTCTCCTGCACTCCCGCCCACGGGGTCTGGTGGAGGACAGGCGGCCAAGTGGTACTTCCACATGGGCTATAGGGTTTCCTGAGTCAAACTCAGATTGTTGAGTAAATCGAAGAACAGAGTGCTAAAATTGCCCCAAAGGCCAGATCAATAGCTGGGGCTTTGAAGGTAGAAGAGGAAAGAATTAAGATAATACACAGATTTTTTTACTGGACCGAAAGCATTTTGAAAATTGGATTTATCTTCTCTTTTGTAGAATGAATGAATGATGGAATGAATACATTTTATTATTTATTGGCTCAAGGTAACAATCAATTCAAGCCCTTAGGTCTTTCACAAAGTCAAGCCAGAGAACTGTAAAGATTACATCACTGAACCAGATGATGTTTTAAGTCTTCCTTCCTCCCTCCCCTCCTTCTTCCCTTTCATTTTCATGGTGCTGGATATCAAACTCAGGGCCTCATTCATGCTGCACAAGGATTCTGCCATTGAGCGGTACTCCCAGCACAAGTCTTTACAAAGCTCCATAATTCTGTAATTTCACTGTAAATGTACTAAGGAGTATCAAATATTGTTAGGCCTGAAAAATGAAAGCTCTGATTAAATTTTAGGGTCGTGATGAGAAACAATATTCACCGATTTTTTTTTTCTTGGCCTGTTGTAGCCCAAGAGCTGAGCCCAAACGAATGTAAAGATGTGATTCTACTGGGCAATGAGGATACCTTGGTGCTTCTGTGGTAGCGCCAGATGACGAGGCCCAAAATATTAGGCAGAGAACCTGAATCTTTGTGTCCCGGGCAACCCTTACCCCATGGTCCCGCATTCGTAGTGGGTGACACGGCCTGCAGATTCCCCAGGCCCCGACAACAGAAAAGCCGCTCCAGGCCACAGCCCAAACACTGTGCAAATGCCTCCAGCTCCTTTCGTCCCCGGGCATTGTACAGGGTCATTTTCCTCCCTCTAGTCTTTCCAGGATCGATGTAAATGTGCAGACTGATCATACTTGCAGCAGTGAAAGCTGTCAAATTCCCAGAAGTCCAGGATGCTCTGGGAAGATGCGGAGAAAGGCCGGCGGTCTGGAAAGCCAGCGGTGGACAGGCTCCTGGCCAGACATCCTCGAAGGTGGGAAGGGAATCATCTTCCTTTAAGAGTCTGTCTCCACTGGATCCATTCGATGGCCACAGTAACTGCCCCCAACCCAAAGCCAGAGCTGGTCGTCTCCCTGTTTCACAAACCCGAAAGGCCCCTCAGCACCTGTGGAATGAGGTACAAATGCCTCGTGAGCATCTCCAGCTGTGACCCTCCGGCCCCAACCCATCCTTCCAAGCTCCTGTCATTGTGTCCCTCCAGGGACGTGGAGTGCTGTCTCAGCCACTGGACAGCCCCTCGTTCCCTGAATCCAACACACATTTCCCGCTTGCTTCTGAGGTACGGACCACAGTTGCCTGTCCTTGTCTTTCTTGGGATTCTAAAACCTCTTTCATCCTTCAGTGGCTCACTCAAGAGCATCCTCGTGTCTGCAGCTGGCCAGGTACACCGTGTCTCATAAGGTACTGCTTACACCCTATTACTGCTTCGATTTAATTCTGACTTTGATTAAAGCTCCCTGAATAAACGTCTGTACCTCCCTCGTTTGCAGGTTTGTGAGATCTTTGATGATGTGCATTCCATTTTACTCAACTTTGTTTTCCCCACAGCGCCTATTATGTGGTCCCGATTATGGTGGGTACTGGGTAATGTTTCCTGGTAAAGGTGCAGGGAGCTGACATGGTGTCTCATACATGAGCTAGCGTTCCACCTAGCATTGCTGGGGCAGGATCTGCGAGAAATGCTTCACTACTAAAATAGACGAGGGCCACAGGGAAGGAGGCTTCTGTGGGAGAAAGCGCCCAAATCGCGAAGTGCAATTTGGAAGATGTGTGTGTGGACGCTGACTGGGAAGGCCACGTACCTTGTGGGTGGGCAAAGGATTCCAATGTCTCCCCAGGATCCATGCACACTTTCTCTCAAATTTAATATGAGCTCTTGACCACCCACCTGAAGACTACATTGAAACTAGATATCCACGTCTTAACCAAAGGAATGTATGGAAGGTGTATGAGCAACACTGGATGTGCACCTTTAAAACAAAAGTAATTTCCAGAAAAACAAAGACAGACCTGTCATGCTGTATTTGACAAAAGCTGAATGATTTTCTTCCTCTGTTACCTCTTTCCATGTGAAGAAATGTAGGATGTGGCAAAATCTGTCTATTGCAGGAAAAGGAAAATTTCCCAGGTTGAGTGGAACCGCCCTTCCCACCTGCGTCCAACTCTGTCTCTGTGTATTGCCAGCCGCTTCCTTTTGGCCATTTAGGCCCTGGATACTTCAAATGAGGGTGGTCCGTCCATCAGTGACGCCCATCAGTGCTGCCTGCAAATGGATTCAAATCTACTCACTTTCCCTCACCTCCACTCATCCCAGCTACCATTACTTTTTTCTGGATTGTTGCAATAACTTTTCAGGCCCTCGTTGATTTCACCTCTGCGCTTCCGTAAGTCTGGTTTTTGTTTTTATTAGACAAGTCACAGCAATCCTCTTAGACCCAAAGGCAGATCCGTTCACTCCACACTAGCCCATCTGCAGCCTTCCCGAGGGTTCTCCCCACCTTGGGGGAGGAGACGTCCCGGCAGTGGCCTACGACTTCCTGCACAGTGTGGTTCAGGACCTCACATTTCGCCAGTACTTTTCACTCATTCAGCCACTCCAGCTGTTCCACGCCTCCTTTCTGTTCTTCATACCTTCACACTTTCTGGTCTGGGGCAACTCTCCTTGGTTGTTCCTTCTGTAATGTTTTTCCAGATGGCCACACGGTCAGCTCCCACACTTCAAGGTGTCTGCTCAAATCCTTGCTCAAAAATCTTAACCAGACCTCCATGGAAATCATAGGATTTGGCAGTGTTTCCCGGATAAAGGTGCGAGGGCCTGACTGGCATCTCATACGTGAGCTAGCGTTCCGTCTAGCTCGGGTTGGATCTGTGGGAAAGGCTGCACTGCTTAAACAGGCAACGCTCCCCAGGAAGAAGGCCTCTGTGGGAGAAGCGCCCTGGGCGAAGCACCATTCAGAAGAGGTGCGCGTGGATGCTGGCCAGGAAGGCCATGCACCCTGTGGTACCCCGCTTCTGTCATACTGACCAGCCACTTGCTTTTTCTCAGTATCACTTACCACTCTCAACATACTCTTCAATATATTGATTTTTTTGGTCCATTATCCACCCTTTCCCACTAGAATATTAACCCACTGTGGATGAGAATTTGTATATATATGCATGTATATGTATTTTTTATATGTTTCAAATCACTATCTCTCATAATAAAATGAACATTCAATAAATATTTGTTGAAGGAATGAAAAACAGGACTCCAGCGTCTTGGCTCTGTGAAGCTGCCTGCCTGCGCCTGGATGGTCCTGTGCCACAGAACCAGACGTCCGCTCGTGGGAAATCAGGTCTCATACAACAGCTGACGCCACGTCCTGCCGTGAAGCTTAGGAATGTGCTGGACATTCCACCTGGGCTGCCCACTGCAATGAAAGGAACTTCTTACTTTCTGAGGAAGTCGACAAGACTAGATCGGACCTTGCCGCTGACTTCCTGTCCCACTTCTCATACCCCTGTCTGCATGCTTGCTTCCTCCTCAGAGCTTCTGCACCAAGGGCTCTGCCCCCCGCAAGCCTCCTTTGCCCAGCTCCAGCTCCTCACAGGCCAGCTCCTTTGCCATTGTGTCTCAGTTTCACCGCTGCCTTCCGAGTGGTCCTTCTTAAACACAGCCTCCCGCATCCCTGCCGAACACGGCTGTCCATCCCTCCCTTCCCTGGCATCCTGGAGAGCACTTCCCATAGAGGAGCATCTACTCCTTCGCCTTCTGGCACCAATGCCAGGGAGCCTTAGGCATGCACTTCTGTTCCCTCTTGGTTGAAATTTGCATACTGCTCATGGGCCACAGTAGTTCGGGGACACAAAGATGGGAGTGCATGTTTCCGGTGACTGTCAGAGCTGACTGATGGAAGCCCTTGAGGAGCGTCCAGACTCCGATGCCGGCTGCAGGCTGAGGGGTTCCGGGCACTGAGTAGGCTGCAGTCTCCCTCCCTGCCACGTAGGCACGCGAGCTTTATGGGAAGAGGATTCTGTGTGTATGGGGAGTAAAGAAGGCCTTGCTGTCGCTCACCAAACGAGACAGCAATGTATCAATTAAGTGATTTAGACTTTCTTTGCCTTCCTCTCCTCCCCTGATAACGGGCCTAATGATACAACCGATTCCTTTGAGTGCTGAATCGAATAAAACAGAGAAAGTGATTAGCGCAGAAAAGATCACAATAAATTCCAAGCTATTGGGACTATGTTAACCTAGGGAAGGATACTCACAGTTTTGTCTTGAAGAATTAGAATATGGGCAAAAGGCAATAATATGAAAAAGAGTATTATATATACATTGTTATTACCAATTATCGTTTGCCAAATTATCATCAAATTTCAGCGGTTAGTTATCACTGGGAAGAAAGTCAGAAATTCCTGCTCTCATGAAGCCTATTGTCTAATGAGAGTGATGATAAGCACAATCTATCTATATAGTTGCATATATTTATTATGTAGAATTTATATATATATAATATACAATATATAGTATGAGGAATGGATATAGGTGCTTTAGAGAATAAATAAGAGAAGAATAAAAAGAGCACTAGGGGCTTGCAAATTTAAATAGGCGCCACCAGGGAAAGCCCTTACACATTCAGAAAACAAGTGCAACTCAAAACCCTGAGGGTGGGAGAGATTGAAAGTTCTTGGGCAGACAATTTTATCTTGTTTGCCAACTGACCTGTGTTAAGCTGTTGTGTGGCAACAAGCATCTCAGTAACTCTCACCATCGAAGGTCTATTTCTTCTCTACTGCATGCCGTTTTCCTTGCCAGAGGCTTTGTTTGATGCTGTCTTTACTTGGAGACAAAGGTTCTGCCACCTGGCGCTGCACAGGGGCAGAGTAAGGGATCGAGGGGCAGCAGAGTGCCACGCCAGTCATTAAATGTGCAGCCTGAAAACCATACACAGCGCTGCTGCCTGTGTCCGCAGGCCAGGACCAGGCACGTGGGACAGGGGAATAGCTTCCATTCATGCACTTGAAGGGGAAGAGACATGGAGGTGAATAAATAATATAAATTTGTACTCCAGTTACTATATCCAAGGTGACCAATAAAAAAAAAAATCATCCATCATGGGAAATTTCAAATACCCAGGGAACAGGCCAGTATGATGAGCCCTACGTATCTGTCACTCATGAACACAACTCTTCGAGACCTCTGAAGAGATTCACGTTGTACAGATGAGTCTCATTTACGGATCCAATTCCCTATACTGGATATTTAGATGTTGACAATTTTTTGCAACTATAAATCATACTGTATTGGAGATCCTTACTCATAAGTTCTTTTCCATTCGTTCGATTATTTTGGGATAGTAAAATCCTTTGAACTTTTTAATGAGAACTTCGAGGATCCACCTTGCTCTCTGCCAACCGAGGTCCTGAGTCACTGCTTATTTGCATCATAGGGCACAATTCCAGGACAAGGAAAGGGCGGGGTACCAGGTCACACTCAAGGAGTAGGTTTATCTTCGGCAACATTCTGGACCAGTATAGGAGGGGAGATCAAAATATATGGTGAATATTTACATTAAAAATGTAGTAAAAAGCATGTTGCCATTAACCTCTCTCAAAATACTCCCCCTTGAACACATCTCATCATTCTTGCCACTTTCTAAAGCAGCTCTGAAAGTCCTCTTAAGTGAGTGACTTTACAAGGTGTGATTAAACATATGGGGGATGCTGCTGCTGAGCGCCATCCAACGGAAAGGCAGCTCATAAAATATGAGGCTGCGTCCTCACTGTGTCCACTGGATCTGCAACGGTGTAACATCTGGCTCTTCTCCAAAGTCAAAATGACCATGAAAGGTAAATATTTTGAATCAATTCAGGACATTGAGGCAGCCACCATAGCACAAATAAAGTCACTCAGGAAAGAGGGCTTCCGGAACTGCTTCGGAAAGTTGCAAGAACGATGAAATAAGTGTGTTCAAAGCCAAGGGGAGCATTTTGAGGGGGATTAATGGCAACCTGTCTTGTACCGTAATAACATGTTTCAAAAAGTTTTAAACATTCACTGAATTTTTTGATCATACCATGTGTATTTCAAGGAAGGTATGGTTGATTAATACACAATTTATCAGACTAAGTTAAATGTTACTTATTATTTAATTGGAAAACTTTGTAAAATCCCCTAAAGTTCGAGCTTGGTCATGCACAGGTTCTCCGTGGAGTGGGACCTTTGAGGAATGACCTTGCATTTTGATGACGAGATACAAATCTTGGTGTTGGGGCAGGAGACACCGGCTATTAGCAGTGTAGGTTTAGGGCGTCCAGTTCCCCCAAGCCTCCATCCTTTCCCAATTTGTGAGGTGGTCATTCTAAGTCTGGAGTTTGTTGCGAGTTTAGATAAGGTGGGGTTTATGAAAACATCCACTGTGGGGCCTGGCATATGCTGGGTACATAATAAAAACCTCTTCTCTCATTTTTTAGTCCTTCTCTTTTATTTTCAAGATATACCAAAGGCATTAATACCGTGGAGATGTTCAATGACAGTACTCGTGCTAGTTCTTTGCAAGCCCAGGTCTCCTTAAGGACATGTTTAGCAATCAAGAAAATTGGTTTGAAATCAGTATTTTTCCATGACATCAAGACCAAATTTTGGAAAATTCTTTCAGGTAAGCCCTCTCTTTGGAAAATCTCCATTCCCTTATTTGCAGTAGCCAAGTGCTATTCACCCCAGGACCCAACACCTTGGAATTTGTTATTTTCAATGGTAGTAAATGATTTTGTTCATTTCCTGTTTTCCTCTTCTTGCCAACCTGCCAGCAACAGTCACAGGCTGGCCTAAAATAACCACAGTGGCAAATAACTGATTCAAATGAGGAGTAGAACGGCTGTAATTGTGTTTCATAGTCAACCCAGCTGGAGGGGACAGACATGGCGCTTGGCCTCCGACTGTGGGATTTGGGGAATGCAAGCAAAGAAACAATTTAGGAGGCCTTGGGAAGCAGGTTGTCATCAAAACCTCCAAAGACGTACTCAAGGTCAGAACAGAAGGCTCCGTCTTGCTTTCGTCTGTGCCCCTGTGTGCCTGGCACGCTGCACAGTGTCTGTGAATAAGTATATCTGGGCTAAGGGAGGCCGGAGGGCAAGTGTTTCCCCTCCCTAAATCCTGTCCCATTGTCAAACTCTTCTGCTTTCTCACCATCCCTAATGGCGAAGCTGGCCCAGAAGGAGAGCTCTGCACACATTAAATGAACAAAAGGGGAGGAAAACTGTTCTGCAAAAGACACAAGAGGACTTTGAAGAGAGACAGAGAGACAGAGAGAGAGATAGATCGAGGGAGAGGGAGGAAGGAGGGTTTACCCCTTTGTGTCCAAATGTATGCATGAATTGCACACGTAGATATGATATTAAAGTGCTCCCCCACCAGCCGGGATGCCAGACCACGCTGTGGTCCACTAAGATGTGTACTTATTATTTATGACATTGTTGTGATGTTGAAATTTAATTGAGAAAACTCTAAGCTGCATTCAAATCTGGTTTCTTAACCATGATTTTGATGACTTGAGTTGTGCGTTTTTCATCCTTATTGCTTTCAGATATACATAAATCTTTTTCCTTCTCTCCATTTTTTTCCATGTGTGTGAAATGTGATACTTTCCAGTATTCTTGTGGAATCCAGACTTTTCACTTCCTTCACATCTGCCATGAAACAGAATATTGATTAATGTGACCTGTAAACCTAACCAGTTAAGTGGGGCCAATGACCAGTTCCTATTCCTGGATTTTTAAAAGAAGTTCCTATCATTTTTTCCAATCTTTCTCTTCGCTGTGTGTATGTGTGTGTTTTTTTTAGCTTGTGAAAAGATTAAAGGAAAATTATACCAGCAGTAAAGTTCTCAACCACATCTGAGGTTTATATTCCAAGCCCTCTGACCAGCCTTCAGAATGCTGTCTCTGTTTCTTTGAAAGACCCGTAAATATAGACAAAGAATAATTAACAATAAAATAGGCCATCGCTCAGTGATTTCACAGGAAAAAATATACCTAAGGGGGCTGGGGATTTAGCTCAGTGGTTAGAGTGCTTGCCTAGCAAGCGCAAGGCGAAAAAATTTAATCCTGATGGGTCTAATATTTGGACTTAGAGTAGTGTAAAGGATGCTTGCTAAAGACTAGGAGGGTGACTCTTAAGTGACCGTGCAACTCCTTCCCGAGGAAAGAAGGTTGTGCCCGGAGCCCAGCGTTCCAAAGCCCTAGAGATGCTATTGGTGCGGATGACACACAGCCTGAACCTTCTCCGCCATCGCACAAGGTGGTCCCCTGAATGAACACACACAGTGAGCAGAATCTTTGTCAAAATGGCCACTTCCACAGAAAGTGCGTTTCATCCCAAAATACCACCTTGTTCAGAACCTTAAAAGTCTGTTATATTCTTTTGAATGCTCTTAATAGCTGCATATAATCCTTCGGTGGTGGATTTGACATTTGTAAATATTAAAAATCTTTACAGTATTAAATCTCATGTAAAGAGTACAACCAAGGGAAATGTCATTTTTTCAGTTAAAAAAAGAACAAATTCTGGGATATTTAAATTATTTTTTCTGTGTAGCTCCAGTGACTATGAAAACTTTTGCTAGAAGATAGGAGAAGGTTAGGAATGAGAAACTTCTATGGAATAAGCACGTGGCTTCCCAGTAACCTAATCTTGAGGAGCATGATGTTAATTTGGGTATGTTCCATTTTTTACAAGTATTTTTTTTATCAATATAATATGCAAAATCTACTTTAACTGTTCTCATTGGTGCCTCAGTCTCCCCAGAGATGAAATAGGAAGAATGTACTTTAAGAAGGAAATTTCTAAGAAGCTGAAAGATGCAGAAGCTGTTGTGAATATTTCCTATTGCAACCTAGACAGAGACTTCTCTGGCACAAACCTCTGACTCGAGACAAAAGACTCGACCCTCCGCCCACCCCTTACAGCGCCATCACCACTAAGGTGGTACAATGTCACCATTTTGCAGAAAGAAGCAATAGCTGAGCAAGCTGCCCATTCACATTTCACCTGCTGATTACCGGCAACAATTCTGCATCCGATTTCCAATCGTGGGCATGGTAACCAGCCAAGCAACATCTTCCTCTGGATCCTTTGAAAATGAGCCCAAGAGCTAATTAGGTTGGACACATTGGGCTTCCCTGAAAAGAAGGAAAGTGCCCTACTTTTAGAAGGACAATCTCAAATGCAGACGATAAAACCAGACCTTCAAATAGGACTTCTACTTCCGGAGTGGATGCTTCCCTGTTTCCTGTCATGCCTCTTTAGGAAGTAAGATCAGTCGAGGTGTGTCAGAGCGCGGGGTGAGCAGTGGGGTACATGAATCCCTGTCTCGTGTTGGTCAGCCACTGTCGTGAGGTTCACAGGATCACAGGCAGCAGCGCCCAGTGACTCCCTTTCTGTCTAGACAGATTGTCATAATGACAATACACGTCTGGCTCTTGAAGCTAACTTCTTCGTCTGAAGGCATTTTGATTTACAAAGGCCCAAGGAAGAATAGACGATATTGTCTTGGGTGAAGCTGGAGATTAAGAGGGAAAAGGAGCAGGGTGTGGGGAGAGAGGAAAGGTATCTCCTGCTGAAAGTTAAAATGTTGTCACCTAAGGCAGAATGCTGACGATAATAAGGATGCTGTGTGTGCAGTCACAGAGACCCAGAAGGCACGCTTCAAGTCCAGCTTTCCCAGACATTCAAACAACCTCCCTTAATCTTCTCAGTGCCCCAGGTAATTGCACTTTTGCTTAATGGCTAGTTTTCTCTGGGTATTCTTAGGACCCTCAATTTTTGCAGAACCTACAGCAAGCCTCTGGGGGGATCAAATGACACCGCTTCCATGACCGCTTCATGAATTTCTTTATGAGCAAAGTCAGTTCAACAAAGAATGGGTGTTTTCCCCACATTTTCTCTCTTTCTGTTTTCCATACTGCAGAATGATATTTGAAAGGCTTTTCTCATGACCACTCCGCTCCGTCACCCCAAGTGCATCATCTGTGGCTTGGCCGTATTTCCTGACTCTGCCATACCTAGAATAAGGATATCATATAGGCCAGAACAAGTTAAAGTAGAATGAGGAGAGACGGAAGGACTTTGCGAGAACTCTTGTCTTTTTCTTTTCCTTTTCCCCCTTCTTTTTAAAGGCGCGCATGCATCTGCCTGCCAGGTGGAACTTTTTTGGATAATACAGCACAGATGTACCTTGTTGTACCCAGCAGATGAATTCCTGAAAAGCTGCATTCGATAGAGTTTTCATAAATTGAATCACATTTTCCTGCGGGCTTGCGTTATAGTAACAGAAGTCATTGCCCATGTTTGACTGATTTTCACTTGGCAGAGCCCTCTAACACTTGAGCTTCAGGTTTCTCAGCCAAACCTCTACGTCGAGCAGCTAATGATCTGGAAATAATAAGCACTTCTGTGAGCTGGGGGAGCACTACACGTAAAGGAAATTTGGTTGTATTCCCTTGAAAGTAAAGAATCTTCACTGCACGGCGTGAGTGAAGATTCACCGAGTGTGGACGGCCCGTCTCTAGACTACTGAGAAGGCTAGAGACGGGCCGTCCGCACCCTTCTTTCCGCAGATGGGAAAACTGAGGCTGGCAGTATTTATTCTAGGTGGCAGCACCTAACCATACAGTAGAGAAAGAACAGCAACTCTGAGGCCGGCAGAGTCGGGTCCAAACATTTGCTCCTTGGTTTGGGGCGAGCTATCAGAGGACAGAGACAGCACGACTTAGCTCTTGGGCGGCTGCGAGAACGAAAGGAGCAAATGTAGGTGAGGTGCTTACACAGCACCTAAACACTGTCTTAGGGTTTAAAGAACGTTCGTCTTCTGCGCAGTTTCCCTTCCTTTGGGTTGTTTCCGCTGCATACTTTAAGGTATTTCCTTTTGGAAAATGCAAAGATAACGATGCCTGATGCTGAAAACTAAAGAAGGTCAAAGTGTAGAGGATAAAAAGCAAATGGACCTTCGCATTTTCCCACATCTTCTGGACCTTTCCCCAAACCTCTTTCTAAAAGAAAAAAACCATCACGAGTTTGGTTCGTTTTGTGTCTTCCCAAATATTTTGTGTTACCGTCTTTTCAGGTGAAACAGATCCCGCGCTGAAGTCATTACGTGGAACTGTCAAGTCTTCATGGTCAGCCCACCCTTGCCGTAAAAGCACCGGGAGCAGAACAAGCCCAGACTCGGGGGCCGGGGGCCCCGTCTTGTCCTCCTGCCTGTCTGTCTGTGCTGCCTGGTGAGGGGAGTCTGCAGGCAGAGCGGCCGGTTGGGGACGCTCCAAGGGTCGCACTGGGATGGAGCGTCCGCCCAGGTCTGTGGCGGGCTCTTCTCCTTCTCTGGGGCCAGCGGGGCGCTGGGCTGTGTGTTCCCACAGGGCGGAGGCTCTGGAGAAACGAGAGGAGATTGGTGATCCTTTCAGGATCGAAGCTTGCACCTGGCTCACTGTCACCGCGGCCCCGCTCCCAGCACCAAAGCAAGCCACAGGCCCAAAGCCACCCAAGGGACTGAGGCCTGACGGACTGAAGAACTGGGCAGGCACCCTCGATAGTCGCGGCAGGAGCACACCAGTCTCCCTTCTTACCCCAGCTAGGCCACGGACTCTTGGCAGGCAAAGACCATGACTGTTTTCTTCCTCGCTCCAGTTCCAGGACCTAACTCAGAGTGCCAAAAAACCACAAAATACAAATGAATCTGTATTCAGGAACAACTGTTTGTTGAATGAATATTGCAAATCTCAGTTCAGGAGAATGCAGAAAGCAGACAGGAGGACTCCTAACCCCACATTTTATTGAAGCGGATTTGTGAGGTTGCCTCTTTTCTTCCAGACCCCAGTATGCACTCATCAAAATGCAAAGCTGGCAGCCCCTGTTCAGCACAGGCCAGCGCTTGTGCACCGCCCTTCCGTCAGGCAGCCGTAATTTGGATGCCAGTGCAAACCTCGGCTTAACTACTGTGGCCTGAGCAGCACAGAATGGCAAGCCCCTCGGGCTGCATGGAGATGGGCAGGGCAGCCTGCTTGCTTTTGAATGTCAACAGCGGGGCGATGGGGTTGGCCTGAAACTTAGATACAGCTTCCAACCTCGTTGCCTTTCTGATTGGTTGTGTTCACACACAGGAATTGGAAGAGGGAACGCCAAGGGGTCACCTGAGGAACCGCAGCTCACTGAGGCAGCGGGCCGGACTTGGCCCTGCTCAGGGAGGTGGCTGGAGGTGGCAAGAAGCAGTGGTTTCCTCCTCTACCCGACACGTGGCCGGGAGCTCAGGAATCCGCTGTGGCCGCCTTGCTGGCAGGTTTCCCTCAGGGCCATCCCATCCTCTGTGTGTGTGAATTAATGTTATCTTTCCCAGAATCATAGTGTATTTATATAATTAGGCTAATTGTGGGTAATTGTGTGTCATGCTGTGTAATTATGAAACCCAGATCCAATACGGTGGCAAAATACGTGGGCAAGAGACACTGTGCACACAAGGCAGCCACTTGACCCTTCCTCCCATCTGGGGGTTTTCTCCTTTCCGGGTGCCAGAAAAGAAGAACAGACCTTTCTGTAAAATCCATTATCTGAGAACACGTTTGCAGAGAAACACAGCTTTGTAAAGACTCTTGTTTGGCACTAGAAGCCGAAGCCACGTGCCAGGGGCTGCAGTGTCCTCTCTGGAGCTGGCAAAGGGTTTCTCTTTCCCGCCGAGCAGCGAGGGAGGGAGGCCTCCATCCCGCCCTTCACGGCCCCCTTGTGGGTGCCTGGGAACTGAGGCCCTGTCAGCGTGACAGGGCTGATGGGGAGTGCCCTCCCGTCCCGGAACACCTTTGGCATCGGCCTGGCCACAGATGCCGTTTTCCAGGATTTGTACTGGTCGTAATCGTGACCACGTGCTGAGTTTGAGAAACTGCCCAGGCAGGCACTGTGCTGAACTGGTGCCGAGGACCTTGCCAGCCCCCGACCTGATGCCACCACGTGGGCCGGCTGTGACTCTTACCCCGTCACAAAGGCACGAAGCCGAGAGCTCAGAGATCAAGCAGGCTGACCATGGGCTTAGCCTGAAAGTTCGCCGGCAGCGACTTGCAATTACCTGACCTGGCTCATCACTCCTTTCCTTCAGGGTGCAGGCTCCCCCGAGCACACCTTTCCTTTGAATATCTACTTGCACGCTCTCTTACACGGGTGGGCTTTCCTGGTGTGGTCAGAAAAGGACAAGTGTGAGTGAGGCAGAAGTGTGGCTAACAGGACACGTGTGCTAGAGACCACTGGGTGGAGGAATGGGGAGGCGGCACCACATCGAAGCTGCAGGCTTTTGGATGGTTGCCGAGGGGGACACTTACATCCTCTGGCTGCTGGAGCATTCAGGAGTAATTCCATCAGCCCCACGCTGCCTGAGTGGGACCTGGCTCGCCCGCCCCTACCCTATCCTACCCAACAAAGTGCTCCTCCTGGAGGCCTTGGGGTGCAGGCTGATCACCGTGTTGACTTGGGTGAGTCTCTTGACATTCCCGGACACTTACTTCAACATTTGAGTCAGCCGTTTGAGACATTCTTGCAGCGATTAAACGAAGTGGGGCTGCCATCAAGCATCCGCTCTTAGGTTCAAGCCTTGGCTTTGGACGCTCGCTGGTCCTTCTTCACGCGAAAGGGCAGCTGCTGGGTCTCTACTCTTGTCCCAGTCACGTTGAGGAGTGATGCCTGATACCTGCACCAGTCATCAGTGCAGCCTTCACCCGTGGGGAGCAGGAGCCTTCCTCATCGCCTCCTGCGGACACAGGCGACTCACATAGTTGCAGCATTCAATCATATGGAAAAAATGGAGGTGATCTGCATCCTGTCCCTCCTTTGCCAGATGACAGCACAAAGCCAGAGAGAGAGAGGGAGAGAGATAGAGGGAGGGAGAGGGAGGTTTACTGCCACGCAGATAAATATTCACAGAGCAGGAAAGGCAGTGTATATTTGTGGGTTTTTTTGTTTGTTTGTTTTGTTTTGTTGAGCCTGAGAGAATCGCACGCTTATCATTGAGTCTACAGCGCCAGCTCGTCGACAAGCCCTGCAGCCCTGGAGAGGACCCAGGTCAGGCTCGAGCGGCTGGCTCTCCCGGCTGGGGCTGGACAAGAGCTCGCGGGCCCGGAGTCCTCCAGGTCATGAAACTGAAAGATGTTGGCCAGATTAGAAAGAGACACACAAACCAACACAGCACAGAAGTGACAAATGTTAGCGAGGACGGAGGCCCAGACGGTGTGGCCATGACTTTCCAAAGTCACATAGCACCCAGGTCTCTGGCTTGACGTCCAGTGGTTTTTCCGTTACTGCTGCCACTTCGGCTCATCAGATGTGGATTTCTTGCATCCACAGTCACCAGTTGATTAGATTCAGTTCACGCCCTCAGTGTATAGTGACGAAGTGCGGCCCAGAGAAAGAAGAAGCCTGGAGGTAAAGGCACAGCCGGGCCTCCCAGCAGGGAGCCCAGAGCTTTTGCAACCAACTCGCCAGACCCCATACTCATCCAGGAAGCACCTTGGCCTGGGGGCAGCCAGTGCACCGTGCAAATGCATCGGGTTGCTTTTACCTGAAAATTGGGACACCTTTTTAACTGTAGCTTCAGAGTCAAACAGTGTTATCCTGAAACTTTGATTTATATTGAGATGGGCCTCCCACACCCCAGATGTTAGATGGTTAAAATCTCCACAACCCTCACAGTAAAGATGTAGAAACAAAAAGATGAGGCCCAGAGGGACTAATAAGGGATATTTTTGTCATTTCCATTCTGCGACTGTCTCTTCGGTGCCATCGGAAATCATGGAAGAGGAGACGGAGAACAGAGGCCCAGTAGAGAGGACTTTCTCAGCCACTGTGGCGCACAGTTCCCTCCCCTCACAGGTGCCCCTTCCTGCCGGGGCACTGGGAGGCTCCTGAAGGGGTCCCAGCAGGAACGCAAGATGCCTTGACATCTTTATTCTCACACTAGGGAGGAAAGAATCTTCGTAGAGGATGCACTTTGATGATTGAGAAAAAGGACTCATTCCAAGAAATCAGCGCCTTGAGCTAAACTTTGAAAAAAAAATTGCAGGAGGAAGCAAGGGTGTGGTCATTGTTCCTACAAATGTCTCCACTGTGCCGCAAGCTGTGGGGGACTTCGGGGACAAGAACCAGGCTGGAACTCAGAAGACGACCTGACACCAAAGAGGAAAATCCAATTCTCGGATTTAGTGGTGAGAACATTTTCTTTGTGAGAGAAGCTAGACACCTGCTTTAAAAAAATTAGAACTTAATTACATTTAAAAAAAAAAGTAGCATAGGGCGAGGAACAAAATCAAAAGCCCTCGTACGAAGTCAGAGTCGACCGCGGGCCTCCCGTGCCGCAGCCTCCCTCGATTTCACAGCCTCACTGAGCAGACCTTGCCGATCGGAGGCCAGGCCTCCCTGGCAAGATGGGACCCGGAGCCAGACGTGGGAGGTTCATTTGGAGCCACTGCACAACTGACTCATTTGGAAATACAGCTGCTCTTTCCCACCAGGAAGAAGATATAACGTCTGTTCGAGGGACAGAGCTGGGACAGAGATGGGACGTAGACAGAGCTAGCTTAGGAGACAGGAGTGGTTGAGGGACCTCGGGAGAATCATGCCCCTCTCTGATCTTTAGGTTCTTTGGAAACCAGGTAAGACAATGCTGCGAAAACACTCATTATCTGTAATACACTCTGCAAAGCAGAGGCAGTCTTGGAAGTCTGATGAATCGACTTTTTATGAGAAAATAGTGATAAGATGACAGAATCGTGGATTCTGTGTCAAACAGAGCACGGGGCTAAATTCTTGATTTCTTGTCCCCCAAGGTCCTGCAGGGAGCGGCATCGATTTCTTTTCAGGCTATTTTCCTCATCAGCAAGACGGGACAATGGTGCTCCTTTAGGTAAGGTTGCTGTAAGGATTCAGTGCAATTGTAAATAATTGCACAAAAGTAGATGCTCAATAAATGTAATTTCCTTCTAAATGTACAATGAGAATTCATTGATTTAGAAGGGCATGATGTTATAAAAGAGAATTAGTGTTTTTCCTATTTCTGAAAGCATAGAATGTAAAACAAAGGAGGAAAAGGTTAGGTTAAAACAAAACAAACTAACAACGACTCTGGGAAGGAAGCGAGGGGTGGCGAAGCCTGTACCGAGGAGGCAGATAGGGATGGTCTTAGCATCGAGGTGGCCTTTCTTTGGTCCTGTGGGCCTCAGGAGGCACTCAGGGGTTTGCTGTGGGTGATGGAAATGACCCTTGCTGGTGGGATGGCAGAGAAGTTCTCCAGAAGAGGGATGTGAAGGCTGCGACACCCGAGGTGTCAAAAGCTTAGATCCCAGAGTTCTGGAAGGGACTGGGGGCAGCTATGGAGGTGGGCAAGGGTCCTGATTTTCTCAGGAGTTGGCTTTCTTTGTGGACCACAGGGTGCTGTCCAAAGAACAGACACGGGAGAGAAACCAATCAAACTCATTCTGCAGGGAGACGTTTCTGCTTGGTGCATGGAGGAGGGCTGGTGGGAGAGAAGAACAGGAGCAGAGAGCATTCTTAGCAACAAGGACAGTGGCAGTGGGGAGGGAAGTCCGTCAACACCTCAGGGGCTGATGCTGGGTGTGTCAGTCAGCTCTCCCATTGCTGGACAAAACACCGGGCATCCAGAACTTGAAGGAGGACAGATAGGTTTGCTCATTTTATGGTACTGGCAATGGAACCCAGGACCTTCACACTGAGCTATATAGCTAAGTCTTTTTGTATTTTTTATTTTGAGACATGGTCTTCCTGAGTCACTAAATTGCCCAGGCTGGGCTCAAACTTGTCATCCTCCTGCTTCAGCCTCCCGCGGTGCTGGAATTCAGCCATGTGCCACCACACCTGGCTAGGAGGGGTTTATTTGGCTCATGGTTTCAGAGGGTTGAGTTTATGGCCAACTGACTCCAAGGCAGGAACATCATGGCAGAGAAGGGTGTGGCAGAGCAAAGCTGCTTAGTTTGTGGCACCCAGGAAGCAGAGTAGGGACCAGTGCCAGAGAGGAAGGGGCCAGGGACTGGATACGGTGCCCGAGGCCACACCTCCACAACCACCCAGAGACACCCAAACATGCTTCGCCAACACTTCGGCAGCTCGCAAGCTGATCAGACTGACAATGTAGTTGGACTGTCACGTTGGATTCGGACTGTATCACTGTAACACAGAAAGTGTGGTGTAATCTTTCTGAAGGAAACATCTCCTTTTGCCATCTGGTTGGCCTCATAAAACCACTATTATTATTCTGGTCAGCAAAGGAGAAGGTAGAAGGCTTTAATCGCCTTCCTGAGTGACCAGTTTCTAAGACAGCCAACGAGGGAGACCTGTAATAATAGATCTTGCCTTACTAGCTGCTGTCTGTGTCTCTGCTTCTACTAGACACAGTAGGTGACTTCAGCATGTCCCATCTTCTAGAACAAAGGCAAACGCTTTTATTTTACTCTAAAATGTAGAGCAATCAGGCATCATTAGTAATACCAAAAGGGATTGTATTAAAGTTTAATATTAAACTGTTAATATCTGTTCTGACTTAAATTTTATTGAAATTTTCAAATTTTTAGATGAAAAAAGAGAAAACTTTAAGTGAAAGTACCCTGAATGAATAAGGTAACTTCATCCTCCTGGCAATGCCTGAAGGGAATTGGACGATAAATTCCATCTTCAGGGAGAAATAAAAAAAGAGACATTCAATAGCTCATCTGCACTGAGGAGATGAAGGGCTCCAATTAGAATTGGTCTGTGCCATATAAGTTAATTTTGTTTTAGAGGAAATAACTTTGCCCACCTAGTTCTTAGGTTCCTTTTGCCAGGCTGTAGCAATCAAAGTCCCAATGCAAAACAGATGGCTGCTTTAGTGGGGCTATTTCAGGAAGGCTTGATGAAGGGATTGTTACAACTGCGTGGACAAGATTAAGGAAAACCAATAAGAAGGAAATGGTGGCGCTTAGCAGCCAGTACCAACCCGAGGTCCAAAGGCACAGAACAGGGTGATTACTGGAGCCAGGAGAAAGAGAGCTGTCTGATAAGAGCCACCCTTGGCTTCGGTGGAGAAACTGGCCACTGCTAACCACGACCTCATGGAATGAGGGCCAGGGAGCTGATTAATCTTCCTCTTTCGTTCTTCCACCCAACCTCTTGTGGTTTCCTCCGGGTCCCTTTGTTAGCCAAACCCCACTGGAATCCAGGCGCAGAGAGTCTGTTGCTATGGCTTATGAAGGTCAAAGCAGGGTGGGCACAAGGCAGGTTGCAGAAGAGTAGAGAGCAGATCTAAAGGGGCAGACATAGACTGCCAAGCACATAGCTTGCGTGAGCTATTGATATCAGAAATGCTGAGGAAGTGGTTGACGTGGGTTTGGAGTTAGCGCGTGTTTCTCAGTTTTGCCGCTCATTGTTTATGAGCCGTGGAGAGTGTTCACATCTAGGAAATTTCTAAATGGAATTCCTCTCCTAGTGTTGGAGCTTTTAATTCACCAATTTCAGTTTTCCCACCTCGAAGAAGTCATTGACCCTTCTGTTCATCTTTCATGCAATGGGATAAAAATATCCACCTGACCGGACAAAGAGTGCATGGGGACAAATCTAGCAGGGTGACTGTCACCAGTGTTATACAAAGAAAACATTCGCAAACTTCCATCGGTCTCAGCAAGATCCGTTCTTCAGCAGGATCCTGCGATCTCAGCATCTGAGCGGCGTCTGCGTGGACAGAGTAGGTCAGCAGGGCCCAGGGCACGGCGGCCAGGCTCTCCAGAGCTTCCTGGGTGCCAGAGTCTGGGAGCTCACTCAGGGTCATTGCACATTGTTTCACCATCATTCTTAGAAACAATAGCGGGGCTGGGGATTTAGCACAGTGGTACAGTGCTTGTCTAACAAGCACGAGGCCCTGAGTTCGAGCCCCAGCACCCACCCAAGAAAAGAAAAAATAGGAGCTTTACTTTGGATATCCACATTTTAATTTTTGTTAAACCAAAAGCTGAAGGAAAAACAGAGGTAATCTCTATTTTCTGAGTAGGATGTAAGGGCAGGGACTTTGTCTATCTTATTTCCTACCAGCTTCTATCTCAAGTCGGAACTCAATATAGATTTCTTTGTGATGAATGAAGGAAACACTTATTTGAAAAGAGTATGTTGAGAAATCCAGACGACTCTTAGAAGCACAGCACTTTTTCAATGCTGTGTGAAAATTTTTTCTTCTTCCCTTTGGAAGTTTGAAGAGCTAGAGAATAGGGCTCAGAGGTATTGGGTCTCTCTAGAATTGTCTTCCAAACTGACCCACATCCAAGATGTGCTTGGGCCGTACCATCTGGAAGGCAGAGACTTCGGCCTTTGATCTAGGAGCCTTTGCTCCCAGGGGATGGACGGAGCATTGTTCAAGGCGTGAGGTTGTCAGGCTGTTGGCTCCGGCCCTGCAGACATGTCTTGCCTCCTTGGTTGGCTCATTCTTTCCTTCTGGACCCTCAAACCATCTCCCTTTGTGTTGTTACATTTTAAGGTTTACCGAAGATCAAACTTTGTATTTTGCCTGAAGTGATAGGTTAAAAATTTACTTTTGCTTTTAGTTTCCTCTGTGATGAAAAACATATGATTGGATTCAGGTGGATGTATTTGGTTACCTATTTATCAAATTACAGGTATTGATTGCAAGTTACTACACCTCAGCATCTGATACCCTTAAGATGTTTAAATAGGCACTATCTTGTTTCTCCAGGGGGCTAGCATTCCATCGCAAATGTATTTTCTAAGGAGTTCTAGTTGCTTACTAGGTAAGCACCATGGGAAGCATTTTTAAGGAGGGTCTACTGCATTCTGCTTCTCTCCCATAAACTCTTTTTTATAGTGTTTGGTGAAGATCATTACAAACACCCAAGTGCGAAGCAAGTTCACCTGATGGGCTGGATAATTCCCCTGTCTACATATGAACCTCGCTGGTTTTCTTCCCTGAATTCTCTACTCGTATGTCCAACAGCCTACCCAACATTCTGACTTGAATATCTAACTGGCGTTTAAACTTCACATGTCAAAACTTCAGTGCCTATATAGATCTAGAAAGACGATACAGTATCCAAAATAAATCCTATTTACATTACCTTCCGTGAAACAGTTGAACTCTTAGCATTTCCCATTTCAGCGACCCAGAGCTGCCTTGTTCTGGGGGTGAAAGTCTTGGGCTGTATTTGCCTCTACTTTTTCCTTCACACTCCACATCCAACTCTACAGCAAATCCCAGCTTCTCCTGCAGAGCAGAACCAGGATCTCAGCACTCACCCCTGACCATGGCTGCCGCCACGTTAGGCCGGGAGTAACCGCTTCTCACCCGGGACAGCCTGGGAGGGCACCTTTGCTTTCATCCAAGTCTGCTCTCAACACGGCAGCCACGCGGACCTTTCCAGCCTAAATCAGAACGCAGCACTCGGCTCTTCACCCTCCAGCACGCCTTCTGCTTTACTCTGACGGAAAGGAAAAGCGCTCAGAACTGGAGAGAGACATTTCCTGTCTCTTTCTCTTACCTCTCAGATCTTGTTTCTTTCTTCTTTCCTATTGTTCTTGCCACATTGGCCTCCCTGTGGTTCTGCGAACACTCCAAGCCTCGTTCTGCCTCCAGGCTTCTTGCTGTTGTTTTTTTCTTTGACTTTCCTTGTTTCGTACATCCTTCTCCACTGCCTTAAGATTGATGATGGTGGAGACCTTCCCTAGCCCTGTACAATTAGCCCAGGGTCCCTGTACAATTTATCTTACTTTATTTTTCTCCATAGTATTCAACATCATTTGGTGCAATATAACTTTTTTGCTCTTCTTGTTGAAACAGGCTCTTTTCATATATGCAGTGCTGGTCTTGAATTCACTGTGTACTCCAGGGTGGACTGGAATTCCCAGTGATCCTCCTGCCTCAGCCTCCTCAGAGCTCAGATTACAGGGCTGCACCACCATACTCAATGTAATACACATATTTACTTGTCTGTCTCCATCACTAGACTGTCATCCCCAGAGGGCTGGAACTTCTTCTGTCCACTACTGGACCACCTCGCTTTGGAGTGTGATATATTCTTCAGGAATATCTGATGAAAGCAAGATGGATACACTGGCATGCTTCAGTGAAAGAACACTTTCCAGAACTTTCTGTTCTTTTGAAGCAGGCCTGTGGAAATCATCTGGTGGGCCCCATAGACTGAGAGTGAGACAGATACAGCAGGGCCCAATCCTCATTCAGAGGACAAGCCCGGCCCTCTCTCCCATTTGTGCAGCATTTGGTCTGCAGATGTCTCTACAACAAACGCCCACTAAGAACTTGGCTCTCCATCTTCTTGAGTTCTAAAAATTTCTTGGTGAGTGACGGAGGTTGAAACTTTTCCCTCCAATTCCTTGTTGGGCAGAATCTTAATAAAGTCACAGAGTAAGAAGTGGAGAAATTTTTAAAAGATTGTTTTAGTAGACATCTGTCTGCACAATGACCATGACTAATCGATTGGAGGAATATTGCAAAGACAACTGAAAGTTCTTGGGATAAAATATAACCAGAAGGGGGACATATCTGACATGAGTGTCTGAATGAACAACAGATCCACCAGACCAGAATCAGGGCTCTGTCTGGCTAGACGCATGTAGGTCAAGCTCGTTGTTGGAAGTGGGTAAACCAGGAAGGGCAGGTAGTAGATCGGGCTGGGGGAGGAAGGACTCAGATCCTGGGAAGTCATCAGTAGGAACCAGACTCAGAAGAGGAGGATCCAGGTCTGAGGCAGACTGCTGGGTTGCGAGTGTCCAGGACAGAGCCAGGGAGCTGTGCACCTAAGTCGGCTGCCAGCAGCCAGGAGGAGCCTTCGGCCCAGGGCCTGCAGAACACAAGCAGAGGATTTGGGGTCACGGGGTGGGGCATTGGGCAGGCTGGAGCCATAAGCTCCTGAACACCAGGCCACACTTAGTCCCCAAACCTTTGTCTTCCTGAACAAGACACCCACAGCCTGAGCCCAGCCAGCTGTGGCCGGCTTCTCGCTTCATCAGACGACAAGAAGGGACGACACTGTAACTTGTGTCTGTGTGAAGAACAAACAGATGTCTTAGATTTGACCCTAGCCCTACTCGTTAGCAGGATAGTTTAGGGAGCGTCCTCAACCTCTCTGAGTGTTGGCACATTCATTTGTCACTTGGTGGGACTCGTACGCAGCTCTCTCAGTTGTTTATTCATTTTTCACACACACACATATAATTTTACTTTGTTATGTTATGCTAGTGAGAATAAGAGGGACAAAGATGTACCCCTGTTAACATAATACCTGTCTTGTGGTGAGCCCTGAACAGATGGTAGCTCGAAAGATGAGAGTGCATGTACACAAGAGAATGTGCCCACCTGCTTGCTTATAGCAGGGATCAGGCGTGTAGGAGCACACAGCAAGAGGCTCTGTCTGCCGCCCTGTGGCGAGAGGGTCCCAGCCAAGCTCAGCCTGGAGCTGTCCCTGCCCAGGTGTCAGATGCGCAGAATGGTCCAAGCGACTTGAGCCTTAGTCACTGTTCCACATCAGCAGCCCAAGGGACCCCAGTGAGACAGACAGCAGACAAACCGCCCTGCTGAGCCCAGTGGGTGCCCAGAAACATAGGTGATAACAACACAGCTCTCATTTTAAGCCGCTAGGTTTGGGGGTGGCCCGTTTTCCCCTGCAAATAGGCAAGCAAAATACAGTTTGCTTGTCAGAGACGAACCTGTCCAGCCCGGCCTGACTGGAGGCTGACACAGGGTGCTACACACAGGCACTTTTAGTGCAGGACCTTGCATGCCGGCTGAGCGAGTAGGTCCAGTTGGTTAGCCGGAGTCCTTTGCCGTTCTTCACACTCCATCCCTGAACCGTGTGAGCCAGTCGCCCCCTCACTGGGTCAGTCGATAGACAGTGGATCAAAAATGGGTTTCAGCTGGAGTTTGCAGTGCTCTCTCTTGGCCTGAGGAGTAACCCGTGCTGTCTTGCATGGGACCTGAGGAGCAGAAGAGAGGTTGGGAACATCACAGATGGGGGCTGTGTGGCAACTGGACGGTCCACCTGCGCCTGGGGGCCTTGCCAGGGCAAAGCCAGGGCGTGAACTCGTGCTCGGGGCTGCCGTTGGATTTCAGCTCACAGCCAGTAGCATGAGGGGTAGTGGTGTTCAGCTTTCAGACGAACGCCTGCAGAAACTCGTGTTTCTGGAAGATAGGCAGGGAGCTCGCGCACACATCGGGCAACAAGGAGACTGCAAGTCCATGGTTGGCTTCTGTCAGGGCAGATTTCATCTCGCCAGCATCACAAGGTCAGGTCGGTGTTGGGGGGGTGTCTGCCGCAGGGATTTGAATCAGCTGCTGCTTGGTTTTCCTTTTTCTCGTCCGCTGAAACTTCCCTCTTCCCACAGTGTCCTCTGTAGCCCCTGCAGTCTCTGGGGCCACGGCGTCAGCCCGTGGGACAAGGGGACATGCAAAGATGGACAGGTGGATAGCACAACCGAACCTCAGGTTCCAGCAGGTCATACTCTGGAGGGACCAAGTTGTTTTCATCATTACAGGTGGAGCGGAGGACACGAAAATACAGCCAGAAGATGGAAGTGTGAGGTTTATTTGACATCAGTCATCAGTTCAGGTCCCACCTCTAAAGGCTTTGAAGGCTGTATGGCCTTAGGAGAATCCTCTAGTGGGTCTCCACCTCCCATGGGTACAGTGGAAATGCAGGTGACGAGAGCAACTTTGTGGAATGGCTCCTGAGAGGGTCAAGGGAACCTATGTCAAGCGCACTGAGTTTTGATCTTGAGAGATGACCCTGGATTTCCCTAGTATCATTGGCTGTCAATGCCACCACGTCCCAGGAAAAGTCCCAGGCACAGTTCCAAACCTGCAGACCCGCCCCCAACCCTGCCTCTCTGGAGGGAATTCACTCTCCCTCCTTGGTGGACCGAGTTCGTCTCGCCACATCCTGTGAAGCTTGCACTGTAGCACTTCCTGGGTGCTGGGGGTCATTCTAAATACACCACACATGCGTGAAGCCATTTGTCCTTGCAATGGAAAGAGGTGATGGTAACGGCGCCTCTTTACGGAGGAAGCAACCGGCATAGGGTTTACGGAGGAAGCAAAGGCACAGAGAAGCTGAGGCTTCTGCCCAGGCTGGAGCAGGGCTGCCTGAGCCCATGTGCTGTGTTGTCCACACCTGCCCATGAGACTGGGGCCAGGTGTGTCTCACTCACACTTGTGCCGTCACTGAGAGGCCACTGGATACAGTAGGCTCAAAATTGCAATCCTCCTGACTCAGCCTACCAGAATGCTGGGATTGCAGGCATCAGTCATAGGCTGGCTCTAACTCCAGATCTTACTTGATGTAAAAATTGCAATATGAAAACTAAATGACTCCATTCCCAGGGAGCCCCGGCGGCATCCACTGTGATGCAGCTGATGCCACGCGGGGAGGCGAGTCCCTCTTGCTTGTGCGAGGTGCCCCGTGACCCGCTCTTGCCCTCCCGTCTGCCGCAGCCCGGCTCTGCTCTGTACACGTGGTGGATTCCAGGCTCGGCACGGCTTTCCTGAGTCCGAGTCGAACCTGGAGACTCTCTGCCCGCTCCCTGGCTGTGGGCAGACGAGTGGGCTGCATGGGAGCTGGAGGTGAACCCTGCTTTCTGTGTGCTCAGTATCCTGATGCTGGCAGCAGCTGGCGACGTCAGCCTTCCTGGGTCCCAGCACAGTGTGACCTGGGGGTCCGGGGAGCAGCCCCACCACTCCGTGCCTCAGTTTCCCCAGGGGTAAAATCAGGATGCTCTCCAACCATTTCCCTCGTACGGTAGTTGTAATTAGTGATCGTGTGTGTGTGTGTGTGTGTGTGTGTGTGTGTGTGTGTGTGAGGCAGAGTGCTGTCTAAGCACAAGCCAAAATGCACACGCTCTTCTGTGTGGCCCCAGAATGACTGGAGTCTCCCACACGGAATTTCGTACATGTGTTGGATGAGGTGATTTACTGGGGGAGGAGATGGAAATGCAGTTCACTTTGAACCCCCAGGCCCCAGAAGATGCCTAAGTGCTGAGCCATTTTCTCTAAGCAGACTGTCACATTGCTGGTCCATTCTGCTGGGCTGGCGAGGTGGCAATGATCACTTGTAAAACAGCGAGCTAGAGGAGGGTACCGGGCCACCCACAGATCGGTCCCATCAAGCCCTCTGGCAGGGGACCTTTGGGCTGCTTGGCACCACAGGTAGCAGGGATGCAGAAGCTGTCCCTGTCTGCCAGCAAGGGAGAGAGGGCAGCATTCCGTGGCAGTCAGTGGCCGTGTTTGACCAGGAACATTTGACTCAGTGGGTGTCCCCGTCCCTGGGAATTCCCTTAGTAGGAAGCAGATTACCTCTGAGCTATAAATGGGCCCAGAGAGAGCCTGTTTCCAAAGATGGTCTCAGCCTCGGCCGTCACAGCTGAGTTAGAGGAGAGTTTTTTCTAAAAGGGCTTCTGTGTTCAAAGGTGTCCTACCAGGCTTTTCTGCTTTAAAGTCTTCCGTGTCACCCAGCCGCTATCACAGGGCATGCGTGCCTGGGGCCATGCTGAGGTCTCCAGGGAAGCTGTTCCAGCGACTTGTGACCCCACCACGGTGAGGTCCCCGAGTCCCCCAGGGAATGAGGCACCCCTGGAATTCATGTGCAATTCAAACCTGTGCTCACTGTATTTAAGGAGCTCTCACTATCTTTCTACTCAAATAAGTAAATATATAAAAGCACAAGTCATAAATAGAGGCTAAATTATCTTATTCTTCATTCGTCTCCCTGTTAGACTATTTTACTTACTACTGTGTTTTTAGGGCTGAGGGCCTCGACTAAATGATTGTTGAATGAATGAGTGAACTTGTTCTAGTTACTTTTCTTGTTGCTGAGACAAAATACCCAACAACCAAAGTTAAGTGAGGAAGGTTTATTTATTGCACAGTTCTTAGAAGTGTCAGTCTGTAGTCGGCCGGCTCCAGGGCAGGGTGGCAGGCAGAGGGGCGTCGCAGAAACGAAACAGTCTGTGACAGGCAGAAGACAGTAAAAGCGAGAAAGTGACAAGCCACTTTTGTCCCTTTTACCTTATCCAATCCCAGCACCCTTAATCCCCGCACTGCACCCTGAGTGAGTCCCAGCGTCACACACTCAGATCCAGTCACCTCTGATAAGCCCCACCTCTGGGGGACATCTAGACATGAGCCTAACAGAACCGTACTAAGAATTTTAGGAGATACAACAATGTGTGAGCCACAGAACAGAGCTTCAGATACTGTTCAGCTTATTAGAAAAAGCGAACGATCATTCCATCCATTCATTCATTTACACATTTTTGGAACAAATATTTAGTGAGTCTTGTACGAATCACCTGGTAACCCTGTGAGATGTACACAGCAAATGAGATGCATTCTGGGCCCCCCTCAGGACTACTGAATCCCATTGTCCAGGGGTAAGTCTCAGGAGTCAGTGTTCAAAGCCAACAAACTACTGATTTGCACTCTACCTTCCTTCACCTTCTTTGCCCTCCAGGCTCCAACAGACTGGATGCCGCCCACCACCCTAAGGAGGGCCGTCTGAGTCCCTCAGTCCTTCTCTTCATGGGCGAGTCTCTTCCGGAGACCTTCTCGCACACACACCCAGGAATCCCGTCTGACTTACTGTCTGGGGACCCGTGACGGGTCAGGGAGACACCCGCGATCAGCTCTCACGGTCAGGCAGCCAGCTCCCGTTGCGGGTCTCTCCCTGTGCTCACGCAAAGGCGGCAGGACGCCTGACCACGGATCTCCGCGCCGGAGCCGCCAGCGGCTGTCAGGAACAAAGCTACATTGCCAGCGATCAGCGCTGCAGCCGGGATCCTGTGGGATCCCGCGTCTGCTGCGCTCTCACTCTGACCTCAGGCAGACCGTTAACTTCTTGGCTACCGAGGACTATCACCAGGGATGTGGCTTTATCAGCGAGAGAGCTGGCCTCACCATTCCATGTATCTCAAAGAAAGGCACGCATGGACCTGCTTTGCAGGAAAAAATTATCTCACGGACTTCCAGCGTGGAGAAAAGATTTTTAGTAGTGTGTTATTTAAATATGTGCAACACGAAACTAAACATAAACTCCATATGTTCCTAGTCCTCATGATGTATAAATAGAAAACCAATTTAAATTAAATACAAGCAAACTATAAAAGTAGTAAAATTTAAATTAACATTACATTTATATGACAAATGATTCTCTTGCTGAAATTAAATGGCCACTCTATGTTGTAGGGCATGCTTATAGTAATTGCCATATAATCACCTAATTCTCTCACTGTTTTATCTCGTACGAATGCTATTACTCCTTTGTATAATGTGCTGTGATACTGTTTAGTCTTCACATGGTGTGTAATAATTCACGTATGTACCATTTGCCTGCCTGCCTCTTTTAATGGGTAGCAACAATTAAGTTTCCACTGCTTAATGACATGGCCAAGCATTTATTTAGCACTTACTGTATTCCAGGCAGCATTTCAATATATTATTAATTCAATGAATCCTCATATTTATCCTACAAGTGAGGATTTCACAGAGGAGGAAACTGAAGTTCAGAAAGATACAGTAACTTCCCCAAGTCACACATTAGTCAGTTGCTAACTCAGTATTTCGACCCAGGTATCCTCCATCCAACATTCTTATTCTTAACCCATGACAGTCCCTGAGAGAGATTGGAAATATGAACAGAGAGGAAACAGAGCCTTTGAAAATACAGTATGTGAAAAAGAAAGAAAGAAAATACAGTATATGGTGGTTTTCCAAGTGCTTTGTCATCACAGACATCATCTAGAATATGCCTGTATTACTTTCTTTTAGAATATTATAAAAATAAATATCTTTCTTCTGATTTCCATAGAGAACTCATGGAATCCTCAGCATACATCCATGGGAGTTTACAGAACTTAGTGCAAAAAAGAAAATAGAAGACATTAAATAGTAGATACTGGCATTTAAGAAAATCGAAAGCCAACTATAACAGCAGCTCCTTTTAACCTGCTTCACTTCCTCAATTTCTTTGTATTTGAAAATTCCGGATGTAATGGGTTTCCTGTCCCAGATGAATTTAGACCTAGGATAAATGAGTATTTAACAGAGGCACTGTGGCTGGGATTTGCGCATTGGCTGGAAGATTGTACTAAACGATCACTAGAATATTTCTAATTCTGAGAAGCCGCGATTTTACAGAAGAATTGGGACCCTTAGGCTGGGAGGAGGAAATGGGGGAAGTGAGATTTGCAGAAACCAATAGCCATGAGCAGCCGGTCCTCAGGCCTGAGCAGGCGGGGCGCAGCAGGTCTTGGGGAACACCTAAGGCCAGGGCTCAGATTTCAGAGGCGGAGGGCCTGGGCTGGGCTACACCTCGTGAGCACCCGCCAGCCTGGAGCACCGACAGTGTGGACTAAAAATTAGAGTGCGGTTTAACATTTGAAAAACCAATTCACTTTATATATTGCAAACTAATCAATGGATATAAAAGAAAAAGAACGTGTTCGACAGAATTCAACAGCTCTTCATAGGACAGCCATCAGCCGACTAGAAACAAGGGAACTTCCTTCACCCGATACAGGACTCCTGCGGAAAACCTGACTTTAGGCTAACACCACAGTTAATATCAAAGCGGCGCGACCGTCACTTTCAGAGCAAGGCAAAGCAAGGGTGGCTTTCTCCCTCTGTGTTCAGCACTGTCCCAGAGGTTCTAGACTGTGCAGTGGACAACGGAAAGCTGTAAAGACCATATAGGTTGGGACAGAAGGAGTAAAATGGCCTTCATTCCTGGAGGGCACAATCGTGCACATAGAAAACACTGTAACAGAGCTACAAGGACTAAGAGGGTTTTATTTTTGTTTGTTTTTTGTTTTGTTTATTTCATTCTTTTGAGACAGGTCTTGTCATGTAGTCCAGCCTGGTGTGGAACTCACTATGTAGTCTAGGCTGGCCTCAAACTTGTGGCAATCCTCCTGCCTCAGCCTTCCAAGTGCTGGGATAACAGGCATGCGCCACTACACCCGACTAAGAAGGGTTTTAACAAGACTTCAGGAAACAATGTTAATGTACAAAACTCAACTCTAATTCTGCATACAGTACTAGCAACAAAAAGTTGGGAAATATCTTTTCAGAAATATCACTTGTAATAGCATCAACAAAGTTTAAATACTTACAAATAAATTTGCCAAAATATGTATATAAAAAGATGTATACCGTAAAAATTGGAATACATTTCTGATCTTAAAGACTTCAAACAAATGAAGAAGAAACATATTTTGATGACTCATTATTACAATGTCCACTCTCCCCAAATTTACTCATAGACCTATCACAATTTCAATAGAAATCCTGGAAGGTTTTTGGAAAATTATTGATTTTAGAATTTATATGGAAACATACAGAATCCAGAAGAGTCAAAAGAATTTTGAAACAAAAGAAGAAAATTGAGCCTGAGTCTTTCTCTATATAGAGCTGAAGTAATCAATACATGTGGTATTGGCACAAGGCTGTCCACAGAGAGCCATCCAACAGTGAAGACCAGAAAGAACCTCGCAAAAACAGCCAGCGACTTGCTGAAGAAGGCGCCAAGGTAATTCAACAGGAGAAGAGAAGTCTTCACAAATAATGGTGCTGAAACAATTGAGTAGCCACAGACTCAGGCGAGCAGAGGCCTGCTCCTTACACAGAACATGCAGAAAAGTGACCTCAGATTGACCAAAGACTAAAACTACAACTCTTTTCTGTATACTTTTTAAAAATCACATGAGCCAAAATATTACAAATAAAAATAATAAAAATCACCTAAGCCTTCTTTGACTCCATCAAATAACTTTCTTCACAAAAATGTTAAAATTAAAAAACTTTTAGAAGAAAATATAGGAAGACATGTTTGCAACTTTGGAATTCCTTGGATTGCAAAAATCAAAAGTTATTAAAGGAAAAATTGGTAAATATGGATATCATTAAAATTAAAACCTTCTGGACATCAAAAGCCACAATTAAGAAAATGAAAATGTAAGCCATCCATTAAAAAAAATCAATAAATATTTCACACAGGAGACTTTCGCACCCAGAATTAGAAAGAGTACTTACAACTCAGTGAAAATGGGCAAATACTTGACTGGATATTTCACCAAAGATTATGTACAACTACTCAGTGCAGGTGAAAGATATTCTACATCATTAGTCATGATGGGAAAATGGGAATTGAACCCACAATAAAAGACTATGATATACTTACAAGGATGGCTAAAATATTCAGAAACTCTCAAGGGTTGGAATGAATACAGAACAACAGAACTCTCATCATTATTAGTAGGAAAGCAAGCAATGTGAGAAAGTAAAATTGATGGGACAGTGATGCCCTTGGAAAATTTTTTAAAATATTTTTGGTTTTCTTTTTAAAAAGAAAAATTAAGAATATACTTACACAACACAGCAATTCTATTCCTGGATATTTACCCAAGAGAAGTAACAAATATTCATACAAAGACTTTTACATGGATGTTCATGGCCACTTTACTCACAGCCCAAACCTGGAAGCGACCTAATGTCCACCAACAGGGGGATAAATAAATTATGGTTATCTGTACAATTCGGCAATAAACAGGAGCGAACCCCTGACACAGGTGTAACACGGGTGCATCTCAAAAGCATTATGCCGAAGAGCGACAACAACAACGAAAAACTAGACACAAAGGCGCACGAAGTAATCTCTTCATACACGATTCTAGAACAGGCAGAACTAATCCACTGTAACAGAAAACAGATCAGTTTTGTCTGTAAACAAGGAATGAGGACTGACCAAAGAGGCACGAAAAAGCTCTCTGGGCTGCAAAAAAGTCTTCCACTTTGACTACAGTGTATTTATATCAGTATATATATTTATCAAAATTCACTGACTCTCACTCTTAAAATGAGTGTTTTACAGTATGCAAATTCTTCTTCAATAGAGTTGATTTTAAAAATGTAAAACAAATTTAAAAGATCAGGATGTTGAGTGGCCACAAGATAAACTTATTAGTTTGTTAGGGATACACAACAGAGTACTTAGACTGGGGCTTAAGCCACAGATATTTATCACCTCATAGTTCCTGGGGATGAAATTTGGAGATCAACACATCCCTTGATTTATTCTGAAGTCTCTCTCCTTGGCTTGTTGATGATTGTCTCCTCTCGTCCTCAGATATTTATCTTTCTGTGTGTATTGTGTCCTCTTCTTTATAAGGACACCGCCCATAGTGGATTACTGTCCCCCACAAAATATCCCTCATTACCTTCCTCAAGACCAAATACAGCCCCACGCTGAGGTCCTGGGGGCTAGAATTGAACATACCCATGTTAAGGGGGCATAATCAAGCTCATAACATGTACCTAACTACAATTTGTTTTTATTTAATACACTTATGGTGGCTGTGGTATTGTGAGGCTAGACTGTCATGCTGCAGGGCTTGCAAAGAATGATTGGCCAAAAACCTTTGTCTTCACTCTGTGGTACAGTCTAATTTAAAAAAGGGTAAGCAGGAAGACTGATTGGGGGAGAGATGAGCAGTGAGCATACAGCTGAATGATAAACTTCTAACCTTAAAATTATCATGTGAAGAAACAGATCTCTCCTTGTTTATTTGTGTTAAGAATTTGGGTAAAATACTGTATAATTCAGATCTTGTTCCACTAAGAGTAGTCTTTCTCTTTTGAACCCACGGAAAGGGAGGTTTGGAGCCCTCCACTCCTTGAACGACAGATTTCCCAGGCGCTTGGAGCTGACACTACTGAAGTTACAGCTCCTTGAAGTATTTCCTTTTTTTTTTTCCCAAAAAGAACCAAAACGGTTAACACTTACGTTTCATGGCACAAATAGAATGCTTCCAAAAGGTGTTTCTTTTATTTTTATTTTTATTTTTTAGGTGTTTCTTTTTGAGAGAAATAACACAAAGATAAAAATCATGTCGGACGTCAGATGGGAAGCCGGGTGAGTTGATTCCCTGTGACAACATTCCCATGGGGCGGACCGGGACAGCGTCTGAGGAAAAATGGGGCAGGATGGTGTACAGCACATTGCTTTTTTGATAGTCTCTTCGGAACAGGGACCAATGTTCTCACCCTCTTAGAAGAATAGTTTGGGCTGAGCTCAACTACAGCTCAATTACTTTACAGTAAAGGTTGAGCAGCAGTGAGCTCTACTTCCAGAATGAAATCACTAACGAAGTCTCTTCTGAACTCTGAAATATGGTAGTTAAAGCCAATTAAGATTTCTCACAGTCAGTGACATCAATCAGCTCACACCTTTGAGAGAGCACCACAAACAGGGTTTCTCCACAGGGGTACTCGATGCTTCCCCACAGATGTCAGAAAGCGGAGCAAAACCAGTCCATCTACAGGCATGGCGGAGAAACCGGAGGTACCTGTACCCCGCACCCCAACTCGCAATCCACATTCTGCAGTCAGATTCGAGGAAAGACCAGCAAGCTTCCAGGCAGAGAAGAAAAGGTGGGGAACATGGAGTAGGAAGAGTAATTGGCACAGAGGTAGAGCACAGAAAGACCGAGCTTCCGGCATGAGCTGGGAATCCACCCCGAAGGAGAGACTGAGATGTTTCAGTCTTGTGTTAGAAAATTGGCTTGAGCCAGCAGTACTGCAAAGTTTTAGTGTAAGACCCTATATTAGTCAGCTTTTCATCACTGTGACAAAATACCTGATACGACTTACAGAAGGAAAGTTTTCTTTTGGCTCAGATTTCAGAGGCTTCATCGTGGTCAGCTGGCTCCAAGGCAGAAACATCATGGTGGAAGGATGTGGAGGAGAAAACCTGCTCACTGCAGCCAGGAATCAGAATAGGAGGGAAGGCACCAGAGAGGAAAGGGCTGCAGACAAGACGTACTTTTCTAAAGCTCAGCCCCAGCGATATACTTCTCCAGCTGGTCCCACCTTCTAACAGCCCATCAGCAAATGAATGGACCAACAGATATGAGAGACTCTACAACCCCCACCTCTGAGCATCGCGGATCAGACCTTCCACACATAGGTCTTTGGGAGACACTTCCTATTTATGTCATATCGGACACTGTGTAAGGCCAGTCACATATTCCGTCCTAAGGGGTCTGGCCACGCATCCAGACAGCCTTTTTTACTCCTATTGTGCTGGTGTCATAATTAATTAATCCCCCTGCGTGTGCGAGATGGAAGCTAGCTCTAGTAGATGTTCCCTGAATGATTCAGTGTAGGAAACAGAAGAAACAGAAAGGGCCAGGCCATACTTCCTAGAATGCAGGATGTGACACATAAACTCTGTCTCACTCCCCTGCCTCAGCCAAGGAGGCAGACAGAGCAGCAGCAACATTAGAGGCCGCAGCATGGCGGGCAGTTCCAGCGCCAATAGCAGGAAATTCCCACCATGTCCCAGTGAGGCTGCAGAAGCCTTTGGCCACGGGCAGGATGGCATGGAAGGTGAGGGCTCCATGGTGCTCTTTGGGGTGTTTATAGTTGATGAGCATCACTTTTGGACCTTGTCTGGTCCCACAGCCAGTTCCTTAGCTGTGCAACCACAGCGCTGCCCTCAGAGAACCTGCTCTCAGGGTGGAATGTTCTGTGGCCATCATTTTGAGACTCCTAATAATTTTATCTTTGATTTTGTGTTTTAAGTCAAATATGGCAGGACGAGGGACTGTGTGCATGGCATTTGGAGTTTTTGCTCACATCCACCCTGTTTCCTGCTGCCTCTCTGCCTGCCAAGGTGGCTTCTTCCACTTGGCCTTCTTTCCCTCTTTCCCCATCCCTGCTCATCCTCATCCTACTGTTCCTTCTGACAGGGACCTGGATGTGGGCACACGAGCTTTCTGTGCTTGGGGGAGACACAGCATGCCTGTGACTGCCATCACCTGGTCACCCTGGATTCTGGTACAGAGTATGCAGTCCTGTGAGCGTCACTTGCATAGTGAGCTGGGTCTCCAGGCCTGGGGAAAGGGGAAAATGACCTCCCTTGCCCAGCATGGGGACTGCAGTGGTGGCAGGACAGGGACCCATCGCTGCAGCTGGCGAGAAGTTGTGTACCTGAGAGGTCGTGGGGCAGGACTTTGGGTGCCCGGGGAGAATTTTGTGCTCAGGGGAGAACAACATTAAATAGCAAATAAAAACATATGACCGATTGAGTGAAAGAATGAAAGGGGGCAAAAGCATTATATTGTAGTACCTTTAACAATAATTTTTTCTTTCCTGCCTCTTAGACAAGGGATTCTGGAGTCATGTGCCATCCCTGGATGGAACCAGGATGTCAGGGTCTCTCTGGGAACCACCCGTGTGCTTCCCCACCCCACGCCGATGCGCATGTATGTGCTTCACTTTGTTGGTTACGCCTGTCTTTTCCTTTGGGGGCCCAGAGTTTTCCCACCTCGCTAGGCGTTCGTAGGACATTTGGTGTAAGAGGAAGGACAAGGTCAGAGTCCTGTGTCCTGGGTTTCTCCTGGCTACGTTATTCATTCGATGTGTGAACTCGAGTGATTTGTTGTACCTCCTCAAGGCTGTTTCCTGGTCTTTATAAAATGAGAAGGCAAATCTTGATTTCTAGTTCCTTAATTGCCCAGGTGGGTGGAGGCGCCCAGAATCACATCTCCATACCATTGCGCATAAGCTTGGCACTTGTACAGCCGCTTCACCGGACGTGGTCAAAGCCACTGTCACCACGTTCTTAGGTCAGAAAGTTTCCCCAGGCTTCCTGTCTGCTCTTTCAGACCCTTTCATTCCATCCAGTCCACTAATCGCCCTCCTAGGGGCCAGCGAGTAGAGTCCCCAGCCCTCTGTTCCTTTCCTAATTACCAGTGCTTGCGATGATCCGGTAGCATTGACTGGGGCTTGGCCCCGAGATGTCTGTCCTCAGAGAGCTGCTCAGTGTCACGCAGTGGAAGAAGCAGCATATTTCCCTCCTGGAATCACACTTCCTTGCCCAAATCTCACGCCGGGCTCAGATTCCCAGACCCGCCAGGAACCAAGATCACCACCTTCTCTTTTCCAGAAGAAACATTCAGCATCGCCACTGCCTGCCCCTTCTGCATGCCCCTCCAACCTCCTCCTTACCTTGGCCCATGTGAACAGAAGACACGATGCTCAAATACACGCTCATGCTAATCACTGTGAAAACAAAAAGTTTTGAAAAAAGTATTACACCAGAACACGTATTTCCAGGTAGCACCCTGCACTAGTGAGCCCTGGGCAGGAGCTGGGAGAAACATTGTCTTGCTCCCCTAAGGCTGGACAGCAGCAGCCGGCAGACTTCGCTGTGGCGGGAGAGGTGGGAAGCCCAGCTTCAAGACGCAGAGGGAAGCTCCTGGAGATCAGACAGATTTTGTAAATGAGACTCTCAACCGTGGCTGGCTTACTTTCCACATAGTTTTACAAGGAAGCCGATTTATGTCTTGGTTTTTCCTGTCAGAGGCCTCTGAGCCAGGATAGGATGATGCGTCTAATCCCTAGGGATTTGAGTGTGAAGACAGAATGGTTCTGGCAGCCCCCTCTCCCTCCATCTCTGCCCATAGTGCAGCCAGCATGCTGGGGCAGGCAGCACTCAGAAACTCAGACTGCACCTGGTCGCACAGCCGGCTTCAGGGAAATCCACCTGATTATGGGTCTTAGGAAATGACCTTCCTGTGGTTCTGGCTCTCGGCTGAAAAAACCCACAAGTTAGTAGGTTGGAATTATTTGTGGTCTTTGATTATACACAGTGAGAAAATCCTGGGGGACAGCAATTGTAACTTTTACTGCCTAGCACCAGGCCCACTTCATTGTAGGTTTTTCACTAGAGAAATTCAAGTTCAAAGAATGGATCTGTTCCGTCTGGTCCAAGAGCCCAGACAGGAGGCACTATGGGAGCCCAAGAGCCCTGCCAGGGCTGTGCAAGCAGAGAGCACTCATCTGGAAGCCTTTATTCCATTCCTCACCACCTATTCTGCCATAAAGGCTGTGCGCCTCCTTTCCCACTTCCTTAATGGGGCCTAATAATCTCCAGCTTAGACCAGTGCAGTATTCTCCCACCCACCAGTGTCCTTCCGGCACGAGGCCTCCTTTCTTCCCAGTGCAGATCACCAGAGCGGAAGACAGGAGTATCCTGCTATTGCGGTTTAGATCTAGAACCTCCTCCAAAAGGTTCGTGTGTTCAGAGGTGGAGCTTTTGGAAGGCGACTGGATCGCGGAATCCCGTATCCATCACTGGACGAATCCACTGATGAGCCTCAGCTGAATGTGCTATTAGGCAGTAAGGCCTGGCAGGGAGAGGTGGGAGATGGGGAGCGTAGCCTGGAAGGGTGCATCTCCCTCCTCGGCTCCTCCTTTCAGCCAGTTTCGACTCGCTGGCTGCCACGATGTGAGCAGCTTTTCTCCACCAGACCCTCCCTTCCTGCCTTGGAGTCAGCCAACTGAATCCTCTAAAAAAACGAACCCAAACAAACTTCTCCTCCTTTAGCTGGTGGGTCTTGGGTGTTGTACCCAGGGACGTAAAAGTGACCAAGATACTTCCCTAGGAGAAAGAATTTGCCTATCTCTATATTTGGCAGTGTGGGTCATCAATACAATCATATCACGTATTTATAATATCAAAATCGTTTTGAATATAGTAAGCCACCCAACAGTGATGGTGACAGGGATGTATCACAGTGAAACACAGCTGGGGTGGAAGATGAACCCCCCCCCCGGTCCCTGGCGAGCCCCCGGCTTCTCCTCACCCCTCCCCGGTCCCCAACGCCCTCCTTGTATGTAGAATTCTTTTCTTTTTTGTGCTAGAACTGTGCATGCTGGGTGGGTCCTCTACCACTGAGCTATGCCCTTGACCTGTGCTACAGCTCTTACCAGAACAACTGGCCCACCTCCTCGCCCTCGTGCCCACTGGGAGTGCACCTGGCATCCCCACTTTCCAAACTGGGCCGGCATAGATGCTCAATAAAGTCTTGTGGAATGCAGTCACTCCCTCAGGTGAGTCGCTTCCTTGTTAAGCCTCAGAGTTGTGAATCAGCTCTGCCGCTTAGTTGTCCTCAGTGTCCCTGGATGGGAAAATGCTTTTAGCCGCAGAGACCACAGGACCACTCTCACAGCAACGGAAAGGATATCGAGATTCAACTCCAGTCGAGTCAGCAACACCCTGGTGGTCCTCTGAGTTGCTGAGGCCAGCTTCCCCCAGTTTGCAGAGTGTGTATCCTTCCTTTAGAGTGACAGCCATGTCATGCTGTATGTGTGGCTCTACATGCACAAAGAAGCTGTTCCTGGGCCAAGTTTAAAATTCCTGCTCCAATGATCCGTTGCTACAACGCAAAGCACTCTGAACCTTGCTTCTCTCCTTCGCTCATAACCAGTCGTTGGGGCAGGCTGGGCAGGGACACGCACCTTGCTTGAGGTGATGCCTGGGGCACCGACTAGTGCTGTCTGGGTGCTGTCTGTCTGGGTGCTGGCTCAGGACCTTCCCAGAGTCTCTCCCTGTCCTCTTCCAGCATGGCGGCCTCAGGGTGTTGGCCCTCTTGGGAGGCAGCACGCCCGACCCTCTGGCCCAAGAGCCAAGCCCTCCAGGCCCCGGCGTGGCATTTCAGCACATCACTGTTGCTGCTTTCTTTCTGTGGGCTGAGCAAGACGCTAGCCTTAGCCCGGTTTTAAAAGACGAGGACTCAGACTCCACCTCCCATTAGGACTTGTAGAAAAGAATTTAAAGCTGCTTTTAATTGATTGCAATGCTCCAAACAAGTAAAGCATGAGCTAGAGAAGACCTTGGGCTCCAGACTGTGGGAATTAGAAATCTGAATAAATGGAAAATCAAAGCTCTGGAAGGAAACGGAGCTGCCGAAGAAGGGACACATCAGGACGCTGGCAGGGGGGAGCCCAAGCATTGCTTCCTGTGGCTCTGCAGATGTTTTCATGACAAGAAAGACATTTCTTTCTGAAAGACATGCATTTTTTAAATTAGTGCATGTTTGCAGTACACAATGAATTCATTCATCTTATCTGCTCTTTATTATTTTCTCTTTTAAGAAGTTTATAGCTGTTAACATATTTAATCCTCCTAATTGAAAACCGGGACTGTAAGAGGTTAATCACATGTCCAAGGCCACATAGCTGGCAAGTAGCAGGGATGCCATGCTCGCTCAGCCTCCCCCACTTTCCTGTTCTTCTTTTCCTTCTCTGGTGCTGGGACAGAAGCCAGAATTTGCCCGTGAGGCAGGTGCTCGCCCACTGAGCTAAGCCCCTGCCTCCTGGTTTTGACTTGATTAGATTATGACTCTCAGGACCCCAGCCTAAACCCTGGCCATCCAGGGGGTCGGCGGGTACAGGTCGAGCCCTGTGAGCGGCGACCTTCTTGTCACTCTGC